>AYEL01072273.1:0-58046 GCA_000484575.1 Olivierus martensii
TTAATAATGTAAAAATCAAATGTTAATGCTGTTAAATTTATAATAAATGGTATCAGTAGCTTTCTCTCCTTTCCACTAGTGCCCTATCACACTTCTTCACGATAGGAACCTTTCAACTTTTCTCTTACTTTCCTATAATCTTTTCACTTCTTTTCTATTTCAATGGCTAAACCTAATGTACAGCCATCTAAATCTTTGTTTTCCTGTTCCTGTTCCTGTATGCAACCCAAACTTAGCCTGTCATCCAATATAGAAAACATATGCCAAAACAAATTAATAGCAACAATTTGTTTTAATCCACAAATAAAATCAATAATAAATTTATTAATCCAAAAATACAATAAAGAAAGCATGTGCAATGGCTCTTACAGACTTAAGACTACTTTGGTCCCTGGTGGATCAAAGTAGGTAATAATCATGGATGGTAATAATTATAATTATTATCTTAAAATAAAAATAATTATAATTTCTGAAATAAATGAAATATTATTTAAATACAACCACGAATGCAATGTTTATGTAGCCTCAGAATGCTTTTTGCAAATTGAACCCTTGGGCTGGGAACAGCCAACATTTTTCAATCGAAAAAGCTAGAAATTGAAGTCAAATAACAAAAAAAAGTATATAAACATAAATAGGAAATAAACTATGATAATTTGAAACAAAATTTATAATAAGATTGGGATTTAGTTTCCTAAAAGACGCAATTAAACATTTGAAGCAAGAAAAATAGTAATGGCAGCACTTCTGGTCTCAGGAATTCCAGTCCGGTTCACACATGTGAGAAACATGGACTTCACATGCTTATTCCTTTATTATATATGATAACTTCCATTCCTGATTTCTGCTTAAGGCACTAGTTCATCTGTATAAAAGCTCATCTACTTAGCTGTTAATAAGAATGAAAAATAAAAATTCTTTAACATTTATATGACAAATTTTTTTAATTATTATAATTTGCTTGAATTTAATGGCTATATTTTCATTTCTTTAGATAAAAAAATCATTATTTAAATCATAAACTATTGATTTTGTTGGCCTATACTTAATTTCATTGTGGCCAAATTTCATTGGTGGGAAGAGAACCTGATTTTAACATTATGCTTATGAGCAATTTCTAGGTTCAAATTATCTCATAAAGTTGGGAACTAACTGTATATTAATATCCAAATTTAAAGATGATATCAGTATCGCTAACAAATCTTTTGGCAGAGATATTAATTACAATAACAGGACAAAAAGCATTAAAAAATGAGAATTATATTAAATTCTATTGCCATCATATAAATGAAATCTTAATGATAATTAATAATATAAATATGATGACTATAATAAGACTAAGAATAATAAAAAATAATAGGAAAATGAATCTGTTTTAACGAATTTCGTTTTAGAATTATTTCTTCAGAAATGTATTACAAACTTTAACTCAAAATACCAATAACAATGAATATGGATTTACCCTTAAAACCCCAGATAATACAGTCAAAATTTAATACATCTTTCTAAGTATGAAGATAAAAAAAAATATTCATCTTATTATTACTATCATTATTTAACTTGATTTTATCATTTCACATGATTCTACTTAAACTTTAAAAATTTTTACAATTTTTTCTTATGAAAAATTTTCTTCAAATATTTAAAATTTATTGTATTATTTAATACAGTTTAAAAGACTATGAAATCTCGTTAACAGATGAAATTGCGATTAAAAAATGTTTTTTTACTTAAATTACATAAACGATATTATCATTACTAGATTAATATTCTTTAAAATTACATATTAGCAATAGAGTGAAGTAAACTTGCGTTTAACTAAATTTAAAAGATGTATTATTTCTTTATTTCTGTTGAATATAGCCTAAGAACTTATGACGTCAGTCTCAACATAAAATGAAACAGCCTATAGTTTTGATGTTTCCCCTTGAAAGAATACGGCCCCCACAGTTTGGAAAACGCTCATTTATTCTAAGATGAAATTTTTTTAGAATTTTCTCAAATATATAGCAATTCACAGCAGTATCTATTGTACATATAATTTAAATGTTTATTTTTGTAAGCTTATTTTCTTATTTACCACATAATAATAATTGGTATTTCCAATTTTATTACGCATTACTATCGTCACTAGTAACAGCTAGCTAAAAACAATCCATAATTTATGATTTCTATTTAAACAATGTCTACTTACAGCGAGCATCCCTCATTTTTAAATAATTACCAATAAGTTATTTAAAAGTTTTTATAATTCATACAACAATTCAATTACAGCAAATTATAATTGATTTTACTTTACATATATTTTAAGATACTACATTATATTAAAAATTAAAGGCATTTGATGAGTAGGATTTACAAGATCACCATGCTCCCGGTATTCCAAAGATTATCTTTCTTTTCTATAATGAAATTTGATAGAGATGTGCTGACGTTAAAGGAAAATTCTATATTGCATTTTTTAAATTCCGAAATCTGTAATTATTTAAAAATTTCAAGCAAACGTCTGATATTTTTTTGAACGCATTAATAAATTTTTTATGAAATTTAATTGAAAAGTTGTGCGGTTTAAGACGAACTTGATGTGATTAACTGATGGCATTAGCTAATTCTACAGATTTAATTCTCTATCAACTCTAATTTCAATTATTTAATAAGCAATTTCGAAAGAATTAATCGTCTACTTTTCAAACGTGTACTTTATTTTGGAATGATTACAAGACAAAGGATTAAAATATGTCATCAAAATCGTTTTCAATGCCATAACATTAGAAAATTGTAGAAGTTATCTCCAATGTTGAATATCATAAAAATAATTATGGATCTAGTAAATAGTTCTATAGTTATTACAAAGAAATTTCTGAAAATTGAATGTCCCTCATTTTTAAATAGATAAATCTACAAGATTAATTAAACTCATTTCAACGCAGCGATTTAGGATATTAATGACAAAAATTTGCCATTAATATCCTCGTCCTGATAAAGCCATGACAACTTTATTCATAGTTTTATCTTAAAACTGTGATAGAAATTCATAAAATTTCTATCACAATTTTCCACGGTTTAAAAATTATTAGAGAACAACATTTTGAAGTTTAAACAACCGCCATTTTTAAATAATTACAGATAAAAGAATTGTTTGAGGTATCATCGAAATCATTTTCAAGATATGACTTCTTAACAAATTTCATAAAAATCCAATGAATAGTTCAGAATATATTAGGATAGTATCACAGACTTTGAACATTCACCATTTTTAAATAGTTGAAGCAAGATATTTAAATGATAAGTCATTGAGGTTATCGTTAATGGTAAAACATTAGTAAGATTCATGAAAATCATACATTAGTTCAAAAATTATTAGAGAGAGGAGTGAATTATTTGATTTTTTTAATGACACTCATTCTATACATCTATATATAAATATTCATCTTTGATATTAGTATTATTATTATTGTCATATCTGTTTGCACCGTTCTGATCTGTACAGCTATCGAAGAGACCAAATATTATGAAGTTTTTCTTAAAAAAATTGGTATAAATTAAAAAAAAGACACTATTTAAAATAAGCTAATTTTTTTTCCCCATTCGAATCGCGCCTATGCATCTGTATGTTGAATACAGATGCATAGGCGAATGATATACAGTTTATACTGTATATTATTTTTATCATTTATTTAAAAAATTTACATTATTAATTATTTTTTGATCTAAAATTAAAATTTTGTATAATTTCTATAACGTATATTATATTTTAGAAATTCCATTAAAATTTCGAAAATTTTGGATCCTGATAAATATAAACATTAATGAAACAGACTACATATTATAAGCGAATTATTCGTCGGGGAATGGCTAATAAATTTTAATCTCACATTTTTAATTATTTCCAAAACATACATTTTGTTTTCGGATTGAAATAAAGAGTAAAATATTAACGTCTGAATTTAAGAATTTTATACATGAATAACCTATCAATTTATTCTAGCTTTATTCAATTCTTTTTTATGAGAAATGCAAATTCAGAAAGTTTTATTTTCTTGTTCTAATATTTACTTTTTAATAATATATATATTAAGAAGTTCATTATACACGAGAGACGAAATACCGATATTTAAATAAATGTTTAAGTAAATGATATTATATTGAATGTTTAGTTGTATGTGGAAGATGACATTTGAAACAATAAGTTCGAGTGTTTTTTGTACAGAAAAGTATTTATTACAATACTTTTATGTACATAAAAAAATACTATAGTTTCAGATTTAAATAAATGATATTATATTGAATGTTTAGTTGTCTGTGGAAGATGACATTTGAAACAATAAGTTCGAATGTTTTTGGTACAGAAAAGTATTTATTACAATACTTTTATGTACATAAAAAAATACTATAGTTTCAGAAAATCTTATAAATAGCGAATTTATTTTAGCATCTAGTGTTGAATCGACAATTATTAATCAAGGGATTACTATACCATACTGTACTTTAAGTTTACGAAATTTATTTTTCGTTGAATTTTTCTCACGTTTATTAGAAACTAGTAGTTTCATTTCTCAGTACAATTTTGTCTCAGGCAAGTTTCTTACAGAATCTTAAGATATACAAGGTGGCCCATACGTAGTAGACCACAGTTTGAATCGCCATAACTTCTAGCGGAAGCGCAAGTACAAGATCAACTTGTAACATGTAGCAGAAGTGTGATATTGCAATGTTCTAAAGTGCTGGGGAGGTGTTACTTACCAAAGTCTAATTGGCCCTTTCTTCTTTGAAGATGGCGTCAATAGTGAGAATTACCTGAAGCCCATTAGGGACACTGTTTACCCTTTACTCCAACAGAGAGACCACCACTTTGATCAGTTGTGGTTGCAGCTGGATGGAGCTCCCCCTCATTATGCCATAATAGTACGGAATTGGTTGGACAAGGCATTCCCCCGGACGTTGGATCGGGCGTCGCGGACCAACTGAATGGCTGGCCCGCTCTCCTGATCTCACCCCACCAGACTTTTTCCTATGGGGTATTTAAAGGATAAAATTTATTCTCGCATCAACAACACCCTACAGAACCTGAAAGATGTGATTACTGAGAAATTTACTGCTGTTCCTAATGAACTGTGTGCAAAATCATGTGAAAATGTCTTTGCGATTACAGACCTGTATTGAGGCTAATGGCATGCAAATTGATCACATAATGGAAAACCGATATTAGAGTGTTCCTGTTACAAAATAAGCATCTGTTTTCTTTTCATGCCAACTCTGCTAGAAGTTACGGCCCGTCAAAGTATGGTCTATTACTTATGAGCCACCCTGTATATTAATTAATTCTCATCATATTAAAAAATTAATTACATTAGCAAAATCTTGTTATGCTTTATGCAGTTACGGTATTTTTAACATAAAAATTATCCACAAATTTATATTTAACAGTTTAACTTTCATCATTTAAAAATGAGAAAAATAGTCCTTGTCAAAGATACAAAATAGCTCCGATTGGACAATTTAAATTCTTTATCTCAGTTACTGCTTTTAGCTAAAACCGCAGTGAATTTTCTTCGGTTTTCTTTCTCCCTATCTCAATGTATCCATGTTTTAAAATATAATTAAAGATAAGCAATTCCATGAAAAACTAACAAATGACATCTTTGGTACGGATTTTTCAGAAATTTATTGCAATGCTTAATAGAAAGCTATATTTATTTAAGCAAAGACAATACAGTATTAGTGAAAATATAGCCTGACATCGTCCAATTATTTGTAACTACCCTGTATTTATTTTCATCCAAATTATATAGAATTAAAAAACAATTCAGAACAAAATAAAGCTTTTTTTTCCCCGAATTTCTCGGAATTCTGAATAAACTTTGTTAGCTACAGAAAATAATATTTCATACATCTTAAATTAGCCAACTTTCAGACGAAGTGAATTAAATTTTTTTTTTTTAAATTAGACCCCTAATTACTTTCGAAGATGTAACTCAAACCTTTCAGAAACTTTCGTTTATATTTTCAAACTCATTAGGGACACTGTTTAAAATTTATTCTCGCATCAACAACACCCTACAGAACCTGAAAGATGTGATTACTGAGGAATTTACTGCTGTTCCTCATGAACTGTGTGCAAAATCATGTGAAAGCTATATTTATTTAAGCAAAGACAATACAGTATTAGTGAAAATATAGCCTGACATCGTCCAATTATTTGTAACTACCCTGTATTTATTTTCATCCAAATTATATAGAATTAAAAAACAATTCAGAACAAAATAAAGCTTTTTTTTCCCCGAATTTCTCGGAATTCTGAATAAACTTTGTTAGCTACAGAAAATAATATTTCATACATCTTAAATTAGCCAACTTTCAGACGAAGTGAATTAAATTTTTTTTTTTTAAATTAGACCCCTAATTACTTTCGAAGATGTAATTTTTTTATTTTTTTTTAAATTAGACTCCTAATTACTTTCGAAGATGTAACTCAAACCTTTCAGAAACTTTCGTTTATATTTTCAAAATATCAGTTTAATATACAGTATAAATACAAAATGAAGCTCGTGGATTCCGAATATAGTACTTTTATTACTGAAATTTATTCTCTCTATTCTTTCGAGTAATTTTTGTACGTAATTTGTTATATTTGCTAATCCATAACAAATTCATTGCAATTATAGTTTAGGTTCTAAAAGTAAATCATCTAACCAAACGAAAAAATATCCGATTTGTTTTTGGTATTAACAGATTTAGTAAATGAAATATAGCGAAATAAAGAATTTTTATGATCCTAGTATATTAATTAATAATCATTCATGACATATTGTATATCGCCAAAGGTAAGACTGCAACAGAAAAGTTTACAACATTCAAAATTCATTTTATGTTTATAACCAAGGCTGGGGGGCTGGCTTGAATTAGGTTAGGCTCCGGCTCCAGAGCCACAGTATATTCCAACTGTGGCTCCAGCTCCGGCTCCGGAGTCATTGTTTTAAAACTGAGGCTTTAGCTCCGGCTCCATCACTATAAAAGTCTTTTTGGTATGACCGCTACCACGAAACATCACTTATCTTACTATCACATCATCATTTACCTTTTAAATTGTATATTGATAATTTATTGTTGTTATAATAATTTATTTATATGTATATACTTAAAGTTTCAATAAAATATTTATTTTGGCAAATGGCATTAATATATCGATAGTCAGAAAATAAAAAAACACGTAATTTATTGATTTCAAATTTTTATCGAATTTTTAAGTGCTAAAGTCGAGGTAAGCTTATACACCGGTTGCGCATTTTTACCGATTTTCAAAAAAAGGGAGTCTCTCTAAAGTCGGGGAGTCAGCTTATATATTCGAGTATATATGGTAGATGGTCAGGAGCTGGAGCTAGCAGAAATTTTAATGACTCCAGTTCCGGCTCTGGTTCTACTGAATATGATCAGCTTAGCTCTGGCTCCAACTCCGGCTCCTCCAAAACTTCCTGGCTCCATGGCTCCGACTCCAGCTCCCCAGCCCTGTTTATAACTAGAATTTAATTCATAGGAGAATAATTCTGTTGCAAGAATTTACAAATCTTTTAATTCACAATAGTAAAAAAATACTGTATTGTAAATCCTATTTATTTACTTCAGCTATGACTGCTAATGTAATCCAGCTACTTTTCTTGCAAATTATCAATTTTACAAAAAATTTATATGCTGCTTGGCTTATGTCTTATACTTGTAATTCATAGAGAGCATCCTGGGTATTATTTATCAATTAACAGATAATAAACGATGTGATAAACAATTCTAATAAAGACTAATTCTAAAAATAACGCTATTTACATTTTTATAGATTTATTTATATAAAGAAATTTTTATAGCTATAAGTTTATTTCTTTCAATACAGAATACAGTATTATATAAAAGATATATCGCTATTTTAACATAAGATTATCACTACTTTTGCATTTTTTAAGCTTATGCATAAATAATCCCAGTACTGTATTAATTTTATCAGTTTTCTGTAAAGCTGATAAAATTAATCAGCTTTACAGATTCAGATTAAACAGTTTCTAGAATTCAGTAGCTGATTCTTGAAACTGTTTACCAGTTTCATTAGTTTTATAACGAAAAACAGACTTTCGTTATTGTACAGGGTATTCGGAAAGTCACTGTGCTCCTATATATGTATCTTAGTAATGTAAGTCACAGTGACTTTCCGAACATCCTGTATTATTTTCAATATATTTTCAGTTTATTGAACAAGTTGAATATACAACAGCGATTAATTAAAAAAAGTATTATATCTTAATTTTACTATAAATCAACATTTATATAATTTTAAAATTCTTTCGTCCTAAGAATAAAGTCTACTTAATTTGCTTGTCCTAAGAATGAATCATTTAATAAAAAAAATTGACTTATGAACACCACAGATTTTGTTAAAGTAAAGATTTAAATTTTAAATCAAATGGATTTATAAACTGAACTATGCCTGAACACACATTTTAACTTTCGAGATTTATTTTTAATGCTGTAGTAATCCTATATGAATGATAGGTTATAAGACAACAGTCTAATATATTTCCCAAATAAACATTACTTTATAATAAAAATATTGATAAATATTATGTTTTCAATAATGAAATTTAATATGTAATGATTTTTTTTTTCATTTCGGAACCGAAAGTACAATAATTAATATTTAACCTCAAGATAAACATTACACGTTTTTTAGTAGTTCTATATAAAACTAATCAATACACTTTCTATGCGCGTCATCCATTTTCGAATGATCAAGTGCGGGATTTAAAAATATATCACCAGCTTCCTACTGAATTTCATAAATACAGTACATCAACTAGTTAAATAAATTTTCATCAATGGGCACAAAATCAAATTGTTATCTTAATTAAAAAAAAAAAAACTTCGATGTTCTTTAAAGCTGAAAACAATTTTATCAAGGTTAGTACAAAATACAATTTAATATAATTATTAAATTGTATTTTGTACTTTTTGATTTTCATATTAGATTATTTGCGAGGTATCAAAAGCCTCAAAGAATGTATGGTATTAAATAAACAAAAGAATTACTAAAGATAATTTTTTTTAAATCTGCTCTCATAGTACATATAGTCAAACCCGATAAGACGCCCCCCGTTAAGCCGCTACCCTCGCTGACCGCCAAGAAATTTGGCGGAACGGATCTTCCCTATGTTAATGGAATAGGCAAACCCCGATAAGACGCCATACACCAGTAAAAACGTCTAAATATTCCTTTTGGTATTGTATTTGTCCTCGTTAATCCGCCAAGGGCATATAAGGTGACATATCCGGAAGTTCATCAGTACTCTATATACAGTATTAAAAGCTCTGTGGATTCATTTGTAACCAGCGGGTAGGAGAGATGGAATTAACGGTTAATCATGTGTCTCTTAAGTTAGTTCATACCTAGGTTGTAGAAAATTTAAAATCGTAAGAACTAGATCGTTTCCATCGTTTATCGCGTAATGAACAAATAAGGATACTGTATAGTAAATTATTTACATTGTGCTTTACAGAGAACTCAAAATACAGGATCAGAACACCAAACGACATGCTTTCTATATAGTATACTATACATATACGATACGTATACTATACTGTAAAGCAGCGGTGGCCAACCTTTTTGAAAGCAAGTGCGCAACGAAAAATTTTTACAGCACGGTGAGCGCATGACCTTTTTTTTTTTTAGGTAGGTAGCAGATAGAATAGAGAAATATATTAGCGTTAGATAATATAATAAAATCATTATAGTTCATGTTACATAAATGATAAATAATAGGTAACAAATATAACAATTTCACATATATAAAATATACAGTATAAACAAAAAAGTTGTCTTCTTTAATGAGAAGGTTGTTACTGTATGTCTTCACACAATTTTTCAAAATCATGACTGTAATTTGATACTGCTATTCTTAAGCAACCATTCAAATTTCCATCCATAAGACGTGATCTAAAGTTATTTTTAATAAATTGCATTGAAGAAAACGTGGCTTCACTTAGATAAGTCGATTCAAAAAAGATTTTAGCTTCAGTGCACAATTTTTTAATATCGGATATTTATATGAATCAACAAATTTCCAAAATGTCTTATTCATAGCTTTCAAAGCGACGTCATTTTGTAATTCATCTTTATAATTGGAAAAAGTGTCAAAGAGAGAATCGGCACCAGCAAGTAAAGCATTTTTAAATAATTCTATTTAATTTCTAAATTTTCTATATTTGTTGTATTAAATTTATTTAATTCTGGACTTAAAGTAATAACGTCAATGTTATTTACAGGATTTTGAAAAAAAAAATAATAATAATAGGCCTAATAATAATATAAAAAAAATCAGTTTCAAATCGTCAAATTGACTAAATCTTTCATTGAAATCATTACTTAATTTAGTTAGATTCCCGAATATACGTTAATTATTTAACTGATTTTCTAGAAATATTTTTGACATTTGAGGAAAATGCGCCAAGGATTTTTTTAAATGTGAACTCCAAAGGGTTAATTTACCTTTAAATGCTTATAGCACTTACCATATCTATCAAATTTTTATTTTCATTCATGAAGTTCGAGATTTAGCTGATTTAATTTCTGAGAAATATCTGCTAAAATAGCTAAATCATCTAGCCAGTTAGGATTTTCTAGAGTACTATAAATTTCCCTTTTTTGTTCAAGAAATGCTTTTATTTCAACAATCAAATTAAGAAAACGTTCTAATACTTTGCCTTTGCTAAGCCACCTCACTTCTGTATAAGTTAAAAACGTGGCCGTTTACTTGATCCTGCTTCAGACATGTTAAGTAGAATTCTTTTTTGTCGTTATATAAATAAGCATTTTTATCCAAAAATAACTTTAATTTGTGAATTATTGGAAACAACTATTCAACAGATAATACACACAACTCAGTCGTTAATATCAATTTACAAGCATAATATACCGTTGCGTCGTCGTAGTATGTACACATTTCAGTACGAACGCGAATGACGCAAACCGAGTCCGCACGAGCCTTTTCCCGCACAGCCTCGGAGCGTGTCAACTGCTATCGATAGATCAAAGGTTTTTGTGCTAAGTCTGGACATATTAAAAACATTTAGACTACATTTTTAGCGACACCGATTAGAAGATATTTTGAAAAATTTACCTAGAATTGGTAAACGAACCATATACTGCTGCCATATTGAATGAGAAATAAAACGTCACGTGACCATCGTAATGACGAAAACATGCTATGGTTTTATACTTTGTTTTAAAAGCCAAAAATACGCCGAGAATTATTTTTACGATTATGTGGGTTATGATTTTATGCTGAAATTCATAAGTTTCTTTTGCAATTTATGGATTAATTATATATTATATATACATTAATATATAATATGTACAGTATTTGCATCAAGATGTATAATTACATTATCATGAAAGTGTTCTTGCCAAGGAGTTTGAATTTAATTCTTGCGCGACACCTTCAAGATGTATTACAGTAAACTCCCATATAACGTGCTCTCCTATAACACGAATTCATATAACGAAATCGCTCTTCTATAACACGAGTTCGTGTAATTTTACATCTTGAAAGTGTCGCGCAAGCACAGCAAAATGGATTGGGACAGTCTTGAAAGAGACAGTGTGTTGCGCGACACTTTCAAGATGTAAAATTACACGAATTCGTGTTATAGAAGAGAATTAACGGTTAATCATGTGTCTCTTAAGTTAGTTCATACCTAGGTTGTAGAAAATTTAAAATCGTAAGAACTAGATCGTTTCCATCGTTTATCGCGTAATGAACAAATAAGGATACTGTATAGTAAATTATTTACATTGTGCTTTACAGAGAACTCAAAATACAGGATCAGAACACCAAACGACATGCTTTCTATATAGTATACTATACATATACGATACGTATACTATACTGTAAAGCAGCGGTGGCCAACCTTTTTGAAAGCAAGTGCGCAACGAAAAATTTTTACAGCGCGGTGGGCGCATGACCTTTTTTTTTTTAGGTAGGTAGCAGATAGAATAGAGAAATATATTAGCGTTACAATAATATAATAAAATCATTATAGTTCGTGGTACATAAATGGTAAATAATAAGTAACAAATATAACAATTTCACATATATAAAATATACAGTATAAACAAAAAAGTTGTCTTCTTTAATGAGAAGGTTGTTACTGTATGTCTTCACACAATTTTTCAAAATCATGACTGTAATTTGATACTGCTATTAACAACTATTCAACAGATAATACACACAACTCAGTCGTTAATATAAATTTACAAGCATAATATACCGTTGCGTCGTCGTCGTATGTACACATTTCAGTACGAACGCGAATGACGCAAACCGAGTCCGCACGAGCCTTTTCCCGCACAGCCTCGGAGCGTGTCAACTGCTATCGATAGATCAAAGGTTTTTGTGCTAAGTCTGGACATATTAAAAACATTTAGACTACATTTTTTAATTATTATTTATTTTTATAATTTTGTAAATTACAATTCTCGTTCAGTAGATAAAAACGCTATTTTAGTAGATTTACAGTAAACTCAAATTAATAAAAAGATGGAAATAAAATTACTAGTACTTATTTTAAAAGTATTTTCATATGATTAAGAAAAGTTAAAAAATGATATTTTTAAATTAATTTTTTGGAAATCTTGCCGTGGGCGCATAACAGACCAACTGCGGGCGCGGGATTGTCCACCACTGCTGTAAAGTATATAGTTTTTAGAAATGTTAAGTTTGGATGCTAAATATAAATGTATTATATTTTATTAAATTTAATAAATTCGGAGTTCATTTTTATTTCTATACTACACGTTTTCGATAAACCGCCAACCCCGATTAGTCGCCAAAATCGTCCCTAAACAGATGGTGGAGTCTTATCGGGTTTGACTATAGTATCAATAATGCCAGATATTCTGGTTTGGTTCTTCTTTGGAAAATTTTTTACAGGATCATAATTCTTAGAACTGAAAATTAATTATTATTATTATTATTATTACTGTTGTTGTTGTTCAGTGCATTATATTATATACAATAAAGAGACGCAACCAATAATCTATAGATTAAAATAGTATCTGTTACTAAAGCTAATGACGAAATTCTTACACACTGCATAATTAAAAATTTTTAGGAAGAAAATTCTGATTATATATAAACTATTAGATTTGTTTATAGTAACATTGAATCTATAGAAATGCAAATATGAAACGGTTAAGTTTTTTACGATTTATAAGCCCATAACTTTAATCTTCAAAATTTTTAAAGCAAACATTTTTATTAATTAATGTCAGTATTAAAATTTATCAGCGATTGATAATACATATACATTATTTAAAAGAAAAAAGTTATGCTCACAAAGTTTACATGAAAAATATTTGTCATATCTATTTTAATAAAAAATATTCAATATGATTTCAGAAATCAGTACGAAAATCTTGAAAACAATATGCCACTTACTATTGTAGGAAAAATTTTAGGTTTTCATATTTGTGCAATTAAATCAAACCAAACTTTAAACTTTCCTCAGAAAATGAAAATTTAAATATATAATAGGAATAAGAAATTCGGGAAATAATTGAGCCTCTGAAAAGCCAAACTGACTAATTCCACTTTCTGTAAATTTCTTAATTTTAGTACTTGAGCACATAATTGCACTAATCGTAATATTAAAATTGAAGTGAAGTTAATCGCTTAATTACGTCAATAAACATACCAGTAATAACAAACTTCAAAAATACTTAAAAATCTTTTTAATATGCATTCGGATAAAATCGAACGTAGATTTTAACCGAAATGTTTTATATGGTTAAGCATTTTTAAAGTAATATTTTAAATAAATCTGCATTGCTGATTTCTCTCCTTTCGATTTCTGTCTAATAAGTTTGGCTTCTGAATGCTCAATTATGATTTTGACACACATTATATGATACCTAAATTATTATGGTAAAGTTATATAATCTATCAAAATTTTCTATGATCATCTTTGTCGAAAATAACGTATGAAAACATAAGTATTTTCGACAAAGACAATCTTAGAACATTTTGACAGACTATAACTACATATATACATTCGATTCCGATTAATTGGGACACGTTGGATTTCGACATTTTGGCCCAATTAAACAAACTAATAATAAATTCTAAAATATGTAATATGTAGGTAAATAAATAAACAGGTAAAAAACAATAATAATTAGGTACATATTTTAATGCTTTATTAAACCAAAATACAAAAAATATTTGTACTATAAATAGTGAAGAAAAAACAATACATACATGATAAATCTTACAATTTCATTTCTTGGCATCTTGGCAGATTTAAAAATTTTTATATAAAATACACTGTAAATGAATATCGCTAGGTACAGTATAGTATATAGTAACGGTAGATTCTTAAGCAGACGCATAAACTGCCAGACGCACGACGATAGGTAACTGATTCGCATCACGATAGTGCTGCCAAATATTAGTGAACGTAGTGTTGACATACTTTCGAAAAATCCCTAAAAATATGTCAAAAATTACTAAATTCCTTTATTGTTATTGTCCCAATTAAGCGTTTAAATTATGTATTAATTTATTAGTTTGGTTTCTGTTCTTTGAGATTTGACCCAATTAACTGGAATCTACTATATATATAGAATTCTTGAGATTTGGCCCAATTAAGCAGAATCCACTATATATATATTGTTCGCAATTATGCGTTGCCCCAGTTAAGCGGAATCCACTGTATTAATAATAATCTCTGGTAACATTTTCAGTTTTCTATGGCCCTGCTCAGCCAGTTCTCTTGGTGGTCCAATTAAGCAGAATCGACTGTTTTGTGTTAACTTGGACAATATTAAATGAGGACCTACTGTATTGCAATGTAAACCGTAGCCCCAATTAACCGGTGGTCCAATTAAGCGGAATCGACTGTATATATAAAGGGTGCTATATATATGCAGAGTTCGTTCAAATTTCACCTCTATTTCCCGGATAGCCTTTGTCTGTTGGACCCCCTTATGAAACTTCCTCTGAAAATTCTAATTTCCGTGCACTCCATGTCTTTGATCTTGCATGTTACCACAAACACTCGTTCTTTCCGTGATCAACGTTGCATCGCTTTGAGCTCTGCAGAGATACCGACGATCTCACCGAAAACTGGAGATTGCTCACCGAACATCCATCCCTACTTTTGTGTTGCAATTACTTTGAAATAAAACTATTTTGTGGTCTTAATTCTGTTTCCTGTATTCGCATTAGTTTTCGAAATAGATGGCAACTTTTGGACACCCTGTATATTGAATTTCGGTTAAACCTCTCTCAAACTTTATACGAATGGCACAAAAAAAAAACATTTAATTATATTTTGAAGGTTCTATAATTGTATTTAAAAGGCCATGTCGATTCATTTTTAAAGAAATATAATTTTCCAACATAGTCTTCGAATATCGTGTTCAATTTTTATATAAAATAAGTCAATATAAGCCTACAAGTAATAACTAAAACTTCAAAAATACTTAAAAATCTTTTTAATATACATTCATGTAAAATCGAAAGAAGACTTTAAATGAATACATTCCAATTTTTTTTATATATGGTTAAGCATTTTTAAATAATATTTCTAAGAAGTTTGCATTGCTGATTCTTCCCCTTTCGATCTTCATTTTCAATTCTCCTATATTCAGTGTGTTAGTTTATAGATAACTTACAATAATTGAAATGTCCAATTTTCTCTAATTTTCAAAATCCTCTATTTTTTAAATCTTATATGTAATTAAAAAGTTTGTTGAAGCTATATCAGCTTAATCGTGCATTATTATGATCATAAGTTTTAATTAACCTTGTTTAAATTTATTTCTACACAACGTTATTAGTTTAAATTATTTTATTTCTTTAAGCCTTGTATCAATAATTTTAAAGTAAAGTATCGAATATCAAATTATTTAAATATCATTACATTATCCCCTTGTTTGTTAAAGATTATTTCAGATTGTTAAACTACATTAATATTGGTTATACAGAGTGTAAATTATCTCCTTCAAACGTCGTCCTACGACGTAGACGAAATTCAGGCGATTAAAGTGATATAAGACACTTGGGGTCGCAAATTGCAAGCCCGGGCGGGGCGAAGGAGAAGAGCTGCAAAGTCATTGCAGAAAAATTGCGCCGTTTACTGTTGATTAATTTAGTTTAACCAGTTCGACAAGGTACACTGTTCTTATGGATCAGTTTGACAACGAGTTAGTGCACTGGCAGCAAGACGACTGTACCAAGAACGCTACCATCATTCGAAGCCCACGCCATTAAGCTTAGTTTGAGGTTCAATTTACGGCGTTGCTTGCGATTTGCGACCCCAGGTGTCTTATATCATTTTAATCGCCTGAATTTCGTCTACGTCGTAGTGTAGTTTTTTTGAAGGAGATAATTTACACCCTGTATATCGTAATGCAATTAAACACTTTAGAAATTAAGCTAAACTGATTTTGCAAAATTGAACAATAAAATTACAAGAATTTGAATTTTATCAATTACCACAATCTTAGCTACTACTAGTGATCCAGCTTTCTTTCTGTTTGTTTGTTTGTTTGTGTTTAAAACCTAAAAATGAATATTAGCAGAGATTATTTTATTTTTCAAAACAACTATTGAATATAAATGAAATAAGGAATTTTATTTCTAATAGTTTTTCAAAAGTTGAAATTCTTGTCACTACAGCAAAAAAATTTTATAACATTAACTTTCATAATTTTGGCATATAATAGTAGATAAATTAATATTTAATTGTTAAATATTAATCAAATACTTAGATTCTTATCAGCAGATATAATTTTCGAAAGCTGTTATAAGAATAGAAAATTTTTTTAAGAAAATTGTATTAGTTATTGGAAGATATTTATTTAAATTTTCATCAAAATTTGCATTAACTATTAAATAGCTAGTCCTAATTTTTCTCAAAAGTTTCTGCTTTAATGATGGAATAATGAATTCTGATATCTTCAAAATGATTATGTTATATTAGTTAGGGCAAGCCGCCATATCCCTCATGTGATATTCTGTAACTGGTGGCGACCACTTATAGAGCCCATCATAGGCTGGTCCATCATAGAGCCATCATAGGCATCCGTTGAACCCCATCCTTCAACCATGGGGTTGAAGGATGGGGTTCAACGGACCGGGCCCGGATCCTCCAGGGTGGTATAAGCCAAAGCTTTACCACGCGGCCATGTATTTTATATAAACGGCAGAGGTAACAGATTATCTATATACAGTATATATATATATTTGTATGTCCGCATAATTCATTTGAACACTTCTGGATATGCTGGGAACTTAAAATTTTACGTGGAAATAGGGACTGACGTAAGACCTTCGAGAAAATTTTAAAATTTCCGAAACGCCCCAGGGGCGGGACATTTTTGGCTGACGATAAGTCCTTCAAAATTTAATGTCACAGTCGTATCTATGACGCCATCATGACGTAGCAATGAATAACGAACCAAACTATCGTTTTGTGATATCATGATGATGTAAAATAAATGCCTCATGTCAACATTATGGCACGCTGACGTCATCGCGATACGATATCCATCAAATGTCTATGTCTCTATTTCCCAAAGGCTTCCGCACGGTTTGACTCCTTTAGATCAAACCTGGTCTAGAGACTCCCGTGGCCTCCAGTAACAAATACTATTCTGGGTCGAGAGTCACTAGGAGTAGGCATTTTTTGAAGGCAATGAAAATGAAACATTGCAATTCTTCAGTGATGTTAAAATTTGGATATTACGTTATTGAGATCATGTTACACTGGATGACACCATATTATATATTCTTTATATGACGCTCTCGTCATATAAAGAAACGATATAATAACAATATGACGTCACTATGGCGTCAGGTCTATGCTATGATAACGTCATCGCAACAATGTTGAAATCAATGGTAAAAATGGGCACAAAAAGCCAGTAATATACTAATAAATCATATGGCATCATGTAAAAAGCCATTGATGCGTGACGTCACGATGATGTAGCAATCGGTGACATTATGATATAATCGCAACATGAAGTAATCGTGATCAGCTAATTGATTTTAAATGTTATAATAAATGAAATATATGGTCAAATGATAAGTTTATTATAAATCATGCACTCGTATCTATACAATTTACAAATCACGTGGGTCTATGCTCGAACCGTTGAAAAGCGTTCTTCCAATTTCCAGTTGAGTCTACCATAAGTGTTAGCCAGTCTGTTAGGCTCTCAAAGTGGCCGCCGCTAAACCCGTGTGATTTAACATATTAATTTACACTAATATAACCTATAAATTCAAGTGAACTAATTGATTTTTTTATTACTAGTAACCTATCACTTTATTTTGATGACAAAGAACTGCTAAAAACTATATTATATATCTGAAATTACTAGCAACGTCGGGTACCTTTGCTAGTAATATATGATGTAATCATAGCAACGGATCATTACCAAACTGTTTACTGAATAAAAATTTCATTTACTGTATTTAGATAGCATTGAATGATGATTCACTTTTACGAATACATTTATTTTCATAAATATTTCAACATAATCTGTTAACAAAAATTATGCATTAATATTTGATTTTATTTCAGATTACTAAAAATTCTGTTTTTTACTCAGCTTATTTTTAAGATATCTATCTAGCATTTCTGTTAAAATTATATTGACTAAAATAAAAGAGTTCAAATGTAAACTGGCTTTTTCTCGAGCGCAGAGTTGTTAAAAAAAACAGTAACCGATAATTAGGAGAGAGATTCCAGTAGGGCTTAAAAATTGTCTTATTATTATTTTTACTCCTAAAAAAGTACAGTACAACAAATTTCCAGATTTCGATATACATTAGAGCTTCGATTATCCAAAATACAATTAGTTGTTAGCCAAAGTTGTTCAGATTAATTATATATATTATATATGATACCAGCAATCTATGAAAAACGGGCATTGTATAGAATGCCTGGCGTTTTTGGGCAAAGTATGAAACGATTAATATTACATATATTTTTCCTAGACATTGTATGTAATACCTAGGTATTATATAAGATGACAAATGCTATTTAGGTAAAGTATAAAATACCTGGTAGAGGTTATGAGCGTGACAGAAGACATTTTTTACCGACTTGGAACTTCTGAAGGGATTTTAAAACAACTGTATGCGAGATCAGAAATCACTTTATGCCCAAAGAATTTACTCAGAATTAAAGACATTCCAGACCGCAAAATACCTCTCCGTTCAGCTACTATTGCTTAGTCCCCAGGAAGCGGCCAAGGATTCGTCAACTGTATAAGACCAAGTGCCAAAACATGAAGTGCTTTTGTGTGAAAAGCGCAATGAAATGCAATTCAAAATGTCATTCAAGCTTTCACTGTTGCAACAAGTAGGTTAATTTTTTCTCTTATTTTTTCAGTAAGAAATTTCTGTATTTTATTTGATATTTTCTTTTTTCATTTATGTTATTTTTAATTAAGGGCTTTTAATGAATCTCTTTTCAACTTTTACTTTTTAGTGAAAAAGACAAGTGCAATTATTATAAAATTCTTTCCTTCCTTGTTGCAACAAATAAGTTCATATTTTATTCGCTCTCTTTTTCCTCAATAAGAAAATCCTATACTTTATTTTGTATTTTTTTCTTTTTCATATACGTCTTTTCAATAAAAGCCTTTTCATGACTCTTTTTTAATATTTTGCTTAAATAGCATTTTTCATTCTATATAATGCCTAGGGAAAGTATATGTAATATTAATCGTTTCATACTTTGCCAAAAAACGCCAGGCATTCTATATACTCCCTACTAGATATTCTATACCAGTGTTTCCCAAACTTTTGACATATGTGTACCCCTTCTATAATTTTCGTAACGCTGAGTACCCCTCGTCAAAAAAAAAAAGATGTATTTTAATAACAATCAAAATATATTTATTTTTTCTTTTTTTGGTACATACACAAAATAATAATAAACGAAAAATAAAATTATTGTGTATTCCTAAATTAATATGTTTTTGTGTATGTGCAATAAAAATTTACGCTTCGATAAATATTTTAATTTTAAAAAATCGAGTGGCGCCTAGTCGGCATCCACGCGACTAGTTACGGTTTTGTTTTCGGAGTTCGCTATGGCTGCTTCTACAAGTCGTAAGCGTTTTCGCCAGTTATATGAAGACGAAATAGAAGATGCTAAGCACGGTGCAGTGCATATCCCCACCAAATTCCGGTGCAACGCGTACCCCCACCAAACTCTTCCCGTACCCCTGGGGGTACGAGTACCACACTTTGGGAAACACTGTACTACACGATGCCTGCTTTTCATACATTGCCGGTAACACATACATGAGAATACTATATCCATTTTATACGAAAAGTAATTAGATCAACAATTAAATTACTGTAAGGTTATAACTACTATATTTTAAAGTATGAAGTATTATAAAAAAATAATTTAAGAAACAATTTGTAAACAACAATAAATCAACTTCTTTTAACTCCTCTAATGCAAATTGAGGTTATTTTTATATATATTCGAAGATGTATGCAGTATACAGCATATATCTTCGAATATAATTAATAATAAATAATTAGGTGTAATAAATAATTAGAAACTAATACATTAATAGGATGGAATATTTCAGCACATCATCGAGTGCACTAAAGGATGATATACTGTATAATTCTTTTACCGGCAATGATTTGGATAAATGGCTTTCGGATAATCGACGAACATCATTCTTTAAATAAAAATAATAATTTCCATCAATTTATATTATCATATTTTTTAACAGCTAGATAATTCTATTTTTCTTTTGAGAAAGAATTAGTCGAGTATTTTTTAGTCTTCAAGTTAATTTTATAAAAGCATCAATATAAATTTCGATACTGTACATCTACATAATTAGTTATAGTTTCTTTTAAAAATTCCATTATAGTAGCATGTAATTAGTAAGGATGTTTAGCTCTAAGTTTATCAAATCAAGTTTTGAACTGTATAGTATTCTATTACCCTATTCGTCTCTACAGTTCAATATCTGATAAATGATCGAAATTCTATCATCTATAATTAGCGAATCTGCTTCAGAAATGTCATTATCTAAGAAATGTTTGTCATAAACTACCACTTTCAATCAAATTTTCGTTTAGTAAAATGAAAGAACTCCCGGAATTGCAGGATTTTATCAACTATATTTAATAAAATAACTATAATTTATCAAGAATCGTATTTATCTGGATAATTTTCGCCAGTTTTCCTACTTTTGATATTTCAAAGACCCGAGACAGAGTTGAATCTCTCCTATACAGTATAAAACTTTCATGTGCATCCAAACCAGCAATAGGTACGGTTTCCTGGTGGATTTCGGAATGCTTCACGCTTAATGTCTTCTCAAACAGAAAGCCATATAATATAAACTAAGAAAAATGATAAGGTGAAATATTAACAGAAAATGAATGCAAAATTTCATTTTAAATTTAGTATAAAATACAAATTTAAGAACGATTATAAAATAATTTAAAAAAACTAATCAAGGAGGCTTTTTTAATCGCTTTTTGAAGTTCTGATACATTTTTTAGTTTCACGAACTTCTAATAATACATTAAACGACGTATATATTTTTCAATATATTTTCTATTGGATTTACTTCAGATTTTTCATGCACTTTGATTCATATAAGAGAAGATCGACAAAATAAAATTCGCGTACCATAAGAGGCAACTAAAACACTATCCTCTCTCTCTAAAGAACTTTATTATTTTATTTCGGTAAGATCCTTTTAAATCTTCTCTCTTTCTCACTTCATTCTTCAATCTTCCAGTGATCAACTTATGAGTACTGTACTTAAAAATAAACATTGGTGCCCGTGCCGTTCGGCAAACGCTGGAAGCGAAAGCAGTGCGCGCTTGGATCGTTTTCAGGAGACTTCCCTTCTAATAATACATTAAACGACGTATATATTTTTCTATATATTTTCTATTGGATTTACTTCAGATTTTTCATGCACTTTGATTCATATAAGAGAAGATCGACAAAATAAAATTCGCGTACCATAAGAGGCAACTAAAACACTATCCTCTCTCTCTAAAGAACTTTATTATTTTATTTCGGTAAGATCCTTTTAAATCTTCTCTCTTTCTCACTTCATTCTTCAATCTTCCAGTGATCAACTTATGAGTACTGTACTTAAAAATAAACATTGGGCACGTTCGGCAAACGCTGGAAGCGAAAGCAGTGCGCGCTTGGATCGTTTTCAGGAGACTTCCAAGCGAGTCGCTAGGCGTTTTCTAAGCGCCTGGATGACATCAGAGCCACGTTTCTAGCGAGCTTATAACGCTGATACTTTTTCAAGCCAGCTTCCTCGCTAACAAAGATGGCAGCCTCCATGAGCGATATAGATTTGTGTGTGATGAACGACATGTTTGTTACTTTAAATGTTAAAGATCTGGAAATACTTTCTGATGATTAAAAAACTGATAAACATAGGAAATGTTGTTTTCATTTTAAAAAATACTAAAGTTTTATGTAATTATCTTTCATTTTACTGCTTTTGACTCGTAATCTTATCTCTTACCTTCAGCACTTTTAGCAGTTGAGTTCTCATTCATTTAATTTAATTTAGCTAACGTTTTCGGTAACCTTTTACTATCATCAGGCTGCTATTCTTTCAAAATGTGTTCCAAATTCTAATACGTTTCAGCAAAGAAAAACAAAGAAACCACAAGCGTTGCCATCAAATTCTAATACGTTTCAGCAAAGAAAAACAAAGAAACCACAAGCGTTGTCATCCAAATCCACAAGATGGCAACGCTTGAGGTTTCTTTGTTTTTCTTTGCTGAAACGTATTAGAATTTGGAACACATTTTGAAAGAATAGCAGCCTGATGATGGTAAAAAATTACCGAAAACGTTGGCTAAATTAAATTAAATGAATGAGAACTCAACTGCTAAAAGTGCTGAAGGTAAGAGATAAAGTTTTATGTTTTTTAACTTTCCATGGGAACTTGTTTCTTACAATCACAATGAAGATTAAGAATCACAAACCAGTGAAAAACAGCTTCATTTTTAAAATGTTCGACACATGAACACTTTATCTATCTTAAAATTTTAATAAATTATAGATGAATTCAAAACTTTTATTAGAAATAAAGAATATGTGCTTCCTTGTTGGAATAATATAGGTCTATTATTAAATTCAGAAAACACCCCAATTGTAAGAATCCATCCTCTTCAGATTCCGAATCTAAAAATTGTAAATAAGTTATAATCGCGGTAACTGCTGCTGCTTTATTGGCAATCTCCTGGATGAGGCCATTTTCTTTAGCACTCGGGCACGTTTTCTGTTCACTTCCTAACTTGTGACGTATTCCTAGCACTTCCCCTTCGCTTTGGGATTTACGTCAACACTCGCTCCCAGCGTTTGCCGAACGCGTCCTCTGTCAGTATTATCAAAAATGGAATTTTCTATTGCAATTTCTTAAAAATATTCTAACATAAAACGATTTTTAAAGAAATTCAAGAAATCCATGATGAGTAATAATTTTTGGTCGCAATTTTCTTTTGTTATAGTCGATACACACATTTTTAAGTATATCAATATATGTCACGTAAAAGTTTATTAAATTGACTATGTTTTAAATACATTACGTCGTTATATTTCTATCAGTGTTCCACGTAGTGCACTTAAAATCTCAAATAGCCGACGGAGATTCACTAGATGCAAGCGGGGTTAGTCAACTAGTTATCAATTAATAAGTTCTCTCAAGATCAACATTATTATCGGATTACTTAGAGAATTTCAGATATTTATTACGTTCTTGACAACAAAGGAACTGAGGAAATTGGCATTCCAATACACAAAAGCAAATAATCTTTCACCTAATCGGATTTTACATAAAATGTCTGGTCCCGATTGATATACATCATTTATTAATAGTACTAAAAGTTTATTACGAAAGACCCCATAAGCTTGTTTGGAGCCATTTCTTTTAACAAGAACAAGGTAGAAAAGATTTTTAATTTTGAAAACCCATATATAGTCTGCTAAATTTGGACGCGTTAAATGTTTAGACTATGAATGAAACAGGCATAATGATTGTCCAAAAACTCAACAAGATAGTAGCTCGACGTAGATATAAGCAGATAGGTAAACTTACGTCCAGCGAAAGGGGAATGCTTGTGACCCTAGTTATGGCAGGTAATACTGTGACTCCATATTTCATTTCCCCACGAGTTAATTATCGTAAGCACTTGTTTAGAGATGAAATTATCGGAAGCGCTAGTGATGCTAGATACAGTACGTATCTAAATTGTCAGTCAACTTATCCCGAACCAAGGTTAGCGGACTTATTCGCAATTAAGTGTTATCGTAAGCACTTGTTCAGAGATGAAATTATCGGAAGCGCTAGTGATGCTAGATACAGTACCTATCTAAATTGTCAGTCAACTTATCCCGAACCAAGGTTAGCGGACTTATTCGCAATTAAGTATATCTTATATTTAATAATTACTTTGATCTTGTGTAAAAACATCAAGATTTTTAGTTAAATTTTAAAAATATATGAATCGGACACACACATTTCACAATAAGATTCTAAAACAAATTTGAGCAGTATAAAAAAATCAATTCCATTGTAATTAATGTTTAATGTTTTTACACAAGAACATGTGTAAAAACATCAAGATTTTTAGTTAACTTTTAAAAATATATGAATCGGACACACATTTCACAATAAGATTCTAAAACAAATTTGAGCAGTATAAAAAAATCAATTCCAAAACTAGTCAACAAGTTCGATCTCCCCTATATTCTCTAACTATTCTTGTGTACTATAAGCAAAACTAGTACAGTCAATTCTCGTTATTCGCGGATTCCGTATTCGCGTATTCGACTATTCGCGAAAATTTATTTGTAACCACAAAATCGATATTCGCCGATTCTCGTTGAGCGGCGAAAATAATGTTACCAATATAAACTCTTTCTCCTTCACTCTAATAAAGGAAATTGTTAACAAGTGTAGTCTGAATCGGTTTGCCGGAAAATTTCTCATTATCCAACCTTGCTCATTCCACAGACCACAGGTAGACCAAAAGCCTGTTCATATTGTCTACAGGAGGGTTATACTGAACATAACGATATACGATAAGAAACGATAGTCGTTGAGTTATCACCAACGACCCTCGCTAACGATTCTCTTTAAAAATGCGATACTGAACTAAGCTTTGACGATAGTCGTTGGCCTTCTGTTGTATCGTTACCTCCTCAACGAACACAACGTTTACAACGTCACGAAAACGTCATTTCTGGAAGTAATAACCAATGGGAAATGTAGATGTTATCACATGTTTCATTTTTACTAAACTTCAAAAAATGGCGGAATACGTTCTGCTAAAGCAATAGGTAAAACAATTTGAAATAATGATTGATTTTATGGAAATCATCCGAATCTTTTAACAGATAAACAAACATTGTATTTCCTAATTAAGAATTTAATTTACCGATAAAAAGACGTACAAAGTACAGTGAAACCCCGATTTTGAAACTTTTCGGGGACCGGCCCAAAAAGTCGAACGAGCCAAAAGTGCAAAAGAAAAAAAATTCAAAATTCAAAAGTGGGAGTCAACCCACTTCACACTAGTTTTATTCTCTGTATATTATTTACTGTTGCACTCTGTGTAATATACAGTACATTAATTTCGTGCAAATTCAGCTACTTTTTAAAATTTTATCGCCATTTTTCTGTTTGTTCCTTAATTTATGAGAACCAGTATATAATTTTTACAAAAGAAATGAAATTTTTGATATAATATTCTCAATTTGATAATTTATTTAATCATTTTGAAGAAAGAGATAATGATGTCATTTTTTCTTCCTTTATTAATAGGCGTACTTATGTAATAAGAAATTTAGAAATTAGCAAAAAAATCGATATTAGAATTAAGAAAATTTATTTAAGGTTGTTTAAAGAGAGAATAGTTCTCAACGTAATAGAGTTTAATTAAATGAATTGTCAATACTGTATCTATTTGTAATATATATTCTTAAAATTATTTAAATTACTTTTAAATTTGCTTTACTGTTTCTTCAATAGTTTCACAGGCAACACGTTAAATGATTTTATTCATCGAATTTCTTTCTAAATTCGATGAATAATTCATTAACGTTAAACGGATTCATTAACGATAATTCATTAACGTTATCACGGATTTGAATATTCTCATCTGATCAAATAACATTAAAGGATAATAAAGTATTAAATATTAATTTCTGATATTTGATGTTTTGCTTTTCTAACATCATTAATTATTTCTTTTGCTGTAAAATCGAAGTTATAAAATGATTGTTTTTTTTATACTGTATAGTAATGCGTTTATCAATTTTTAAATGTATGTTAAATATCATGATTAATTAATTTTGAATATAATAGTTTAATAATTAATTCGAAATTAATTGTTATTTCCGTGTAATTTGGCAGAATCTATTCAATAAATAAATAAGATTTAATTACAACATGGACACATTTTATGCATAAAATCGTAGACTAAATAATTCTAATTTATAACATTATGAGTACATTAATTATATATAGATTTATTATTAGATACGTATAATGATTAGTGTGTTATTATTATTATTATGAAAGTTATTATTATTTCATTTATTTGCTAAATTTTTTTCACAGTGATAAGCTATATAAATGAGAAATTTCAGTTTGAAAATCTATAATAATATAAGTTATTTGTCAATTTTACACAAAATAATATCTATATGCCTGAACATAAATAATAAACAAAATATAATCGTATTTTATGTGATTATTCTCTATTTAGCACTATATGATTTTCATTAAATTTGTGTTACATGAAACTTAATGAAAATAATGCAAATAAAATATCAATTTAGTATAATTTCAGTATCTTTCTTTTAGAATTGAAAAGATTTAAATAATAAGTAAGCACAGTAACTTGTATATAATTATTATACATTATCAGCCATTTATACACAAATATTTACATATAATCACTTTCTTAGTAAGGTATCTAAAGAATTAAGCATAGTAAAGAATTCTGTGGCATCTATTATTTTCGAGAATCCTAGTAATCCTGTTATGATATAATATGGCAGTCATTGAAACAAGGAGTGTGGCTGCTTAAAGAAAACACCAGTATCTCTGAAAATGTTTGTCTTATCTAAGTAATAATATAACTATTTCAAATAATTTTAAATCATTTTTTACAGTAATGATATTATATAAGTTCTTTTCTACATATATCTATAGACTGTCCATAAAAATATTTCAACAAATTATTATATACAGCATTCAAATTTTAACCGATAGTGTCTTATAATCATGCTTGTAAATATAACTCATCATATAAGATGCAAATAGACATTTGTTTGATAGATTTGCTTGTAGAATAGCTCCTTTAGGTAGATAATTTCATTTGTTTATTTTGATTTAAATTCACGTGTTAACATATTTTCACTCTATCAAAAAATTTGTTCCACTCTTCCACGTTTTGGAAAAAAATTATCTTAAACTTTTGCACTGTTATCCTATTTAAATTCTTCGATATTCAAAAAGTAATGATTCAAAATAAAGTCCGCCATTTTAGAATATTCAAAGGTAAGAGATTAGAAAGTATAGCTACAAAATTATCTTAAACGTCGTGATCTCCATGTAAAATTCTTTAAGTTTTAAAAAATTATGAGGGAGCAAACAACCTCACATTATCCATGTGGTTATCTGTTCCCTCATAGTTTTAATCATTTTATCAACCTGTTTTCTTTACATGGAGGTTGTACTAGGTTATCCATGTAGTTATCTGTTCCCTCATAGTTTTAATCATTTTATCAACCTGTTTTCTTTACATGGAGGTTAAAACTCCAAAAATACAAGCCAATATTAGGTAGGAATATGTATTAATTTGTTATTCGTGCTAATGATAATATAAATAAAAATATTAATTTTATTAATTTTTTTCAAATTTATTTTCATTCTGTTAACTTCTTAATTAATGTTATCTAAATTATAAACAACATCTTAATCTAATAACTATGTTGTCCCCGTTGTCGCTTATTAGTTAACTGTTCTATATTTAAGTTAGGATATCTAACAGATAAACAATTATTATGAGATATGAAAATAAATGCGCCCTATAGATATTAAAAATGCATTTAATTCAACTAATCAAAATTAATTAATAGAAGAATTAATATCAACATGTTTAGATTTGTTGATATAATTCATATATAACACCATGTAAACACTGCTAAAATTGCATAGCTTCTCCTCTTACTTTGATATTCATCAAGGTTGTAATTTGAGTGCAGATTTATTAAATCTATTTTTCTAATAAATAGATTACATAAAAGTCTTGCGAAATTAAATTTTAGTTAGATAAACAACACAAACTTTGAATTTTGTTTACAAAATTAATGCTTTATTTTTTCTTGGGCACGTTGATGATGATGATGATGATTTTAGCGAGTAATTTTTAAAACTGATTCGAAAAAGTAATTTTAAAATCGACAGTTTCATTCAAGAAAATCCTATATAGAGATGATATTTTTTGTACAAACTCTTCGTCATCCAATATTTAAGATTTAATTTTAGATAGTAAGAATATATAAAAAATTCATTTTTAATCAAACTTCAAATAATTTAAGGTAATTTCATTTTAGCATAATTTCTTCATGATATTAAACATAAATATACCAAATGTGAATATTGGCAAAACATTCCATCTGATAAACAGGTATTTTTAAATAAGAACAAATGGCTTTCAACAAAATTACAATATTCAAGCTTTACTGTATATAAAAACAAATGAAAATAATTTATTAGATAATTAACTTGTATAAGATATAGATTAATAAAATTAGTTTTTATATAAAGAGTTGTTATAAAATACGCCATCAATAAATAATTTTATCATTATTGATTTATTAATATTTACTTTAACAAGTTTTCTTTTCTAATTAATGCTAGTAAAAAAGTTATTCAATGACCATAAATTATTTACTGTGCTGTACTTATTATTCGCTAATTACTTCACATAATTCAACTTTTAATGCTAAATAGCTTAACGTTTCATGTTTGACTTCAAAGATAATTATTGCTTTTGATATACTCTCTTCATGGTCCATCTTTCTGCACAAGTTTTAAAAGAATATAATTTATTCATCAATATCAGAATATTAAAAGTATGTTAACTTTATTTAAGGAAAAGAGATATGAAAATTGAATTATTTTAATATTCATGATGATATATTCTGAATAAAATGGTAACTCTATAACTCTTTTTTTAAAAAAAATCTTTTATCTTTATACTTGGACACACTGGAAATCTTTAGATTAACGACCATGTTAGAACAAATAGTGACTATCGATGGAACTTAACGGCACGCTTCACCCTGTCGATCACTAACGACTGTAGTGAACAACAGATTGGTGACACGAAGATCGTTACCAAAGTTGAGTATCGCACTCTCCACCGATAACTCGTTCACTGACGTCATAACGACACTTTAAGGCCAACGATACGAAGATCGTTACCAAAGTTGAGTAACGCACTCTCCACCGATAACTCGTTCACTGACGTCATAACGACACTTTAAGGCCAACGATAGTATAGAGCCCCTGCTTCGTGCAAGTCGTACAGATGTGAGACTAACGTAATTTGAAATCTTTTTGACGAGTATAGTGACGTCACACCGCGTAATCGTAATGGCTCAGGTGGTTCTACAGATATGAATTTTGAGATAGAGTTTCTCCGTGAAAAATGAACTAAATTTAATTCTGCAAACTGTTAACGTGAATAATTTTTTAACCATAACGAACCTTCAAAATTAGCATTTATGCAGCTTTGATAGTAAAGAATAATGCCTTAAAATTTCATCTAATTCTCATGATATTTATATTAACCCTATAATGCCCAAATTATCTGTTTTCAGTAAAAAAAACTTTTAATAAGAAAATCACATGCTGTACATATTTAATAAACAAATTTATTTTCAAAAATTTTTTATTTGGGTGGATAGGAATAATAATAACCTAAGTGTTTCTGCCATAACGAACCTTCAAAATTACCATTTATGCAGCTTTGATAGTAAAGAATGATGCCTTAAAGTTTCATCTAATTCTCATGATGTTTATATTAACCCTATAATGCCCAAATTATCTGTTTTCAGTAAAAAAAAAACTTTTAATAAGAAAATCACATGCTGTACATATTTAATAAAAACAATTTATTTTCAAAAATTTTTTATTTGGGTGGATAGGAATAATAATAACCTAAGTGTTTCTTATTTGATACCGTGGGATGTAAAGGGTTAAACTAATATTTTATAATATTCGTGAATAATTAATATTTTATATTATCAAATTTTATATAAGATATCAGATATAATTTGTAATTTTTTTTTTAAGACAGACATTATGTTTTTGTTATACATGATGTTCATTCTTGGATATACTGTATCCCAGAATGAACGTCCCACCCTTAATATCTCGTCTTATACTCAACAGAAAAAGTTCATTGAGGCCTAGTTTTAAAGCTTATCACTTGCGCTATCTAATAATGGGATCTAATTGAATCGAAAATCCATTTAAGCTTATCAGAAAATATAAAACGTATAGTAATAATCGCTTTAAATCAAAATTTTAACTTTAATTAATTAATATTTTAAATAATAATTTTTAATAAAAGATTCAGAATATGTATTTCCTCCGAATCCAATTTTTTAATTTTTCTCGAAGATGTCGGTATTATTAGAAAGTTATAAATGTTTTTTTTCTTAAACTTCAATTCGGAATATCTCAAGTTCTACGCATCGTAGGAAATTGATTTAGATATTGTTAGAGCCGGAACTAAGTATGTTTTTAGTGGTGCAAAAAGTGCTAGGGTGTAATTTGAAATAAATGAGAAAATACGTTTTATATTTTTAGTAAACTTATATATTAATAGATTTTCGATTCAATTAGATACCATTGTTAAAATAGCGCAACTGATAAGCTTTAAAATAAATCCTCAAATGAGCTTTTTCTATTGAGTAGAAGCTGAGATATAAGGGCGGAATGTTCATTCTGGGACACCCTGTATATTATTATAGTTTAAATATTTTATTATTTTAATTATAATTAGTTAATATTCTTTTTTACTAGTAAATAATTGTGTACATATCTTATTTTAAATCATAGTTATGAGATAACAGAGAGAAAAAAGCTCCTAAGTTCATATAACCTCTTGTAATAATCGCTTTAAATCAAAATTTTAACTTTAATTAATTAATATTTTAAATAATAATTATCCAAAATCTTTAATTATACATACACAGACTGATAATAGTTGCTATAAACATGAAAAATGGGTATCAACAAATTATAACTGTAATAATAAAAAAATGAAACTATAATAAAATAAGAATATAATGTATACCTTAAACAAAACTTCAAAATTATTACTGATACCACAAATATATAAAATTACTGATTAATTATTATCCGATATTATAAAATGCTAGTTTAATATAAGCATCATTATTTCAAATTATACCATAGTATTTTTTTCTGCATCACTAAAAACCTTATATAGTTCTGGTTCTAAACAATATATGAATGGATTTCGTATGAAGCATAGAACTTGAGATATTCCGAACTGAAATTTAAGAAAAATAATTTATAACTTTATAATTATATCATCTTCCAGAAAAATTAAAAAATTTGATTCGGAGGAATTCTGAATCTTTATTTAAAATTATTCACGTTAACAGTTTGCAGAAGAATTTATAACTTTATAATTATATCAACATCTTCGAGAAAAATTAAAAAAATTGGATTCGGAGGAATTCTGAATCTTTATTTAAAATTATTCACGTTAACAGTTTGCAGAATTAAATTTAGTTCATTTTTCACGGAGAAATTCCATCTCAGAGTTTATATCTACCAAATACAACCGCGCCATTACGATCACGTGTTGTGACGTCACTATTACGTAAAGCAATACTTCCGGTTAATAATTCATTTGATAATATTAATATCGTTCTTGCCGTTTTCTTTATTTATAGTAACTACGAAGTAATTTTAAATTTGTTCCGTAAATTAAAATAAAAAATCCAATTTATTTACATAATAAAGTAATCAGATCTCTTAAATAAACTTATAAGATAATTTGGTTCAAAATAGATTTGAAAAAAATAAGATAAATTTGAACTTTTTGGAAAAATGTGTTGGCAGTCGGAAATTATCACTAAAAAATTAAAAAAATTTGCGTTTCCTAATTAAAAACTCGATGATGTTCTGGAGGGTTATAATGAACATAACGACATGCGGTGAGAAACGATAGTCGTCGAGTTTTCACCAACGACCCTCGCTAACGATTCACTTTAAAAATGCGATACTAAACTCAGCTCTGACGATAGTCGTTGGCCTTTTGTTGTATCGTTACCTACTCAACGAGCACAACGTCAGGAAAACGTCATTTCTGGAAGTAATAACCAATGGGAAGCGTAGATGTTATCACGTGTTTCATTTTACTAAACTTCAAAAAATGGCGGAATACGTTCCGTAAAGCAATTGGTAAACAATTTGAAATAATGATTGATTTTCTGGAAAATCTTCCGAATCTTTTAACAGATAAACAAACATTGTATCTCCTAATTAAGAATTTAATTTACCGATAAAAAAAAAAAGTACAAAGTAAGTAACTTTAAACACACATAAAGGTATATTCTTTTTTTTTATAAAATTTTATTAGATGACCTCTAATTATACCGTTTATTATATATTGGCAAATTGTATTCAAATTACACTATTAAAGACAAAAATGTTGTCATGCTTTCGTTTTTATAAAATTTTATTAGATGACTTTTCTCATTATACCGTTTATATATATTGGCAAATTGTATTCAAATTACATTATTAAAGACAAAGAAAATGTTGTTAGCATTTACGTTCAGAAGGACGGCCACAAAAAGATGAAAAGAAATAAAGTTATAAATTTAAACTGTGTATCTGTTTTATATATAATATTTCTTTTAAATATATATATTTTATTCCTTTAATATAACATATTTTATACTTGGGCACTGGAAATATTTAGATTATAGACTGTTAGAATAAATAGCGACTATCGATGGAACTTAGCGGCACGCTTCACCCTGTCGATCACTAACGACTGTAGTGAGTTTGGTAACGATCTTCGGTGACACGAAGATCGTTACCAAAGTTGAGTATCTCATTCTCCACCGATGCCTCGTTCACTGACGTCATAACGACAGCTTTAAGGCCAACTTAAAGTTGTCGTTAATATTCAGTATAGGGCCCCAGATCCCATAGAAGAATGTGACTCCTATGCTTTTGCAGCCTCAAATTTAGGCGACTAACTTCCTGCGCATTTGCTCCTTACGCCGAAATTTTAGATCTGAGGAAAAAAGCGACGCGGACAAGGCTTGACGCAGTTTTTCAACGCAATTCAGAAAGACAATGTGTCAGTTGCCACATCAAACATCTTGCAACATCAAAACTATCCATCAAAAATAGATTTTATTTATCTACATAGTTAATATTTTAAAAAATTAAATAAAGATTACTGTAATTATAACACTGTATATAGCACTATACATTGCATATATTGTAATTATTTATAAGTAATGTAATACAAATTAAATAAGGTGCTTTGTAAACAGAAAAACACACACAAACCAAGTATGAAAATGTTGGGATGAAAGGTTCTCAGGAACCTAACTCTATTTCCCATAGGCACAATGGTTCACTATTTGCTAATTCCCTATTCGCGAAAAATTTACAGAACGTAACTACCGCGAATAGCGAGAATTGACTGTACTTTACACTAAGCATACAGACTATAGTTAACAAATAAGTAGCACAACGCATCTATATGTACTGTATATATACTGTATAATATGTTGTAATGTCAACATGTAACATTAATAGTATTGGTCTATCTTATTAAAGACCAATCAACACCGAAACTGAGCTTTTATACTTTTATTTTAAAATACATCACAGAAGAGAACCCCCCTCTTCAAATGTGGCACTTTCAAAATACAAAAGAAAACCATAAAATTACAATATATTGAAATTTGAATAATACTCATTAAAACAAACGCTCTTACACAATGATCTTTTTAGTTTTTATATAATCTACATTTTTTAACAACAAATATAAGTATTGTTTTTCCTTATTTTCCTTAACTGATAATTTAATACATTTATATATACAGTAAGACCCCGTTTAGCGCGGGGGATATGTTCCAAAAACAAAGCGCTAAATGAAACAGCGTTAAACGAAGTCATCTTAACACGTAAATAATGGGGAATAGGTGAAACAGAACAGTGAATAAAAAAATATATGTACAGGTGCCATTTTATTTTATTTTGAAACATGTATTATTACTGTTGTATTACATTAATTACAGATATTTTTATTGATTTATGAATATTATATCGATATTAACATTCATGAAAATCAAAAATATTCGAGTAAATAATTTATTTGTGATGAAGAAAAATCTTCCTCATTTGACACTTGGTTTTTTCGTTAAGAAGTTATTTAACGTCGTTTGCCTTTCTCTCTCTCTCGTTCAGCAAACAATTGTCGATAACGAGATATCGCATCTATGACACTTCGCCTCACCTTTGAACTACCAAAATTTGGATGATTTTGTATAAACTGATCCATAATTTCCGAAATAGTAGCAAAACTTATTATGAGAAATCCGTTGCAAGTTCCACAGAAAGACTCGTATATAACTTACTGCACTGCAATGATATCAAACGCACTGCCAGACGGCATTGGAATATCAAAGCAACAAATTCATGCGATTTTGAATTTATGTGAGTATAACGATTTGAAAAACCGCAGCATAGTGAATCAATAAAAAATACAGAATTCGAAAAACCTTGTTATATCGAAACAGCGTTAAACGGAGCAGCCGTAACCGGGGTCTTACTGTATATAATCCCATCACTAAATAAATATCCAGAATAATTTTTTCGTTAATCTTTAATAATTTGATTAACAAATGTAAGTCCATAATTTTCAAACTTAATTTATACCTATAATCTGCAGCATCGGGAATATAAAGTAATTTTTGAATATAAATGCACAGCTTGTTTTATCAATGAATCAATTTTCAATAAATAATAATAGGAAGCACCTCATATATAGATATATTTTCATAACGAAAAGGCTCTTTAGACAGATAATTATAATGATGGTTGGAATGATTAAAGTGAGTGAGCAAAGATCTTTTGACTACCGAGTAGAATTGCTGACTCGAGTCAGCTCAATCCAAAAAGCTCAAGTTTTCTCGCAAATAGAGATGAGTTCCAGAGTCAACACTACAAATTTTTACTAAATCGCAATATAGTTCTCTACCCAAAACTCCATTTTGTTCTTAAGCAAACTCAAGTTTGATGTTTTAAAAGTCTAAGTTTTTCCCCTTAAGAGACTTTAAAATGACAAAAATATGTATTGAGCAAAAGAATTTTACTTCGTGAACGAATGCTTTGAAAAGTTATCAAATTTTTACTATTTATTTTTATTAAGTACTGCAACTGTTCTTATAATTTTAACAATAGATAAAGGACAAGCAGATCTGTAGCATATTCTACGACGTTCAAGTTTTCCGGTATTTGCAATTAAGCTACTGTATAAACGAAAAAAAGAAAATATTCCTAGAAAGATTATTTAGGACACATTTGAATTACGATAATAATTAATTTGCCATCTTTTCAACTATAGCATTACTTTGAAAAACATTTTACTGCCAAACGTTTACCGCTTTTTAATTTTCCTGTTTTTAAAACTACTTTTTAAAATTTTATTTGGAAAGAATTTTACTAATTATCGTTTTTCTTATCACCTAATGGTGTTTTAGGCATAGTTTTACTTTTACATGAATTACGGGCTTTTGCATTATTTTTAAGAATTAATTTTTTACATTTACGTTTTTTAATGGAATTAATACTTTTATTACTATTTTTGGTTTGGTTTTATCAACATTCTTTAAAAATTTTTGATTATAATTGGCTATTATATGCTAGAGTTCTTTGCTTTCTTGAAATGTGTACTACATACCATTATTATTAATTTTTTATGAATATTGCATTTGGTGCATTTTTCCCAGGTAATCGATCATGTATCATGTAATAAAATAAAACACAGTTTCTTAACAACAGTTCTTAAATTTTCGTATTTTTAATCTTAATATCAAAACATAATTTAAGATTCTTTTTATTTCATATGGAATTTGTATCTAAAATGATATCAAACCAAATAAAGCCGTGTCTTACCTCTAAGCCATAAATTATTTCAAATTAGTACTTGGTATTAAATTTCTAAAGATTTCGATATTAAATTTTTTATATATGAAAATGTGAAATGATAAGATTCTGCCCAAAATTAAAATATAGCTTAGCGATGAATGACATAAGCATTTAAATATAATGGAACTCCGTACAACACAGGGCTCCAAATAACTCGTGCATACGTTCTGCGTTATAAGAAACTGTAATACGAAGAGTTATATATTGACTATGAGTGTGGCTTCTAATTTCTGACTGTAGTATGAATGTGATGCGACATTTTTCCTCGGACTCGCGAGTTTGGATATTCTAACTTCTATACTCGGATAAGCTGTCCTAGTTCCAATACTGAAGAACGCATTTCCCTAAAGAGACGCAGTAAGTTTCGAATATAATTTTATTGTATTCAGATTGTAAACTATTTAACATATTTAAGTTTTAGAGCAACTTAAAAACTTCCTTAAATAAATAAATAAAAAAATGTGTAAGTTGTTTAATTACTATAGCAGCAGTAGAATTAACAAATTGCTTTGATTCTAATGAAGAAACTCACTCCAGTTTTTTAATTAACTAGAGCAAAAAATTTTAAACGACTTAAATGCAGAATTAGAAATAACCAAAAAAGCTAGGAACACTATGAATACTGACCATTGACAGAGCACTTTGTTGAATTCAAAAGGAAACTGCTTGATTGTCTATCTCCATATTTTCAAATTAAATATAATTTAGCTAAAAATTATTTTATTTTAGCGATTAAAAATTAATATTGTGTGTACCACTGTATACTTGTGTGTACCATTGTGTATCCTGCGGAACACTACTGAAGCAGCAAAGAGTAGTATTATGCACATTAGATATTCTGCGGTAGTACTCGAACCACAGGTGCGACAAGTCTTTCGCCATCATAGTTCGGCATGGAGCCATACTCAAGATCAAGGGTTTCCCGATTTGTTTCAGCTCTTTATGAGTGTACCATATAGTGCACAAACGTCCTCTGTCGGATTCTTCTTCTTATTGCTTGAATAGTCCAATCGGCGATACATGCGGTAGCATCTTTTTTGCGAGATATCTCACAATCCAAACATGATATTAAAAAAATTTCAAAGCAAGTTATTTGTTTTTTTTACAATTCTATCCAATTATGCCCAAATCGGCAAATGTTTCATTGGAGATTTCAAAGATGACCCTTTGTGCACCTACTTCCGATGGGCCCACAAAATTTTTATCGTGTCAATTCGATTCTCCAGATATAGTCTACTTTGGTTATCAAAATTTTTCTTCCTACTTCCTACCTCATTGCGTTTCCGAGAAAAAATAGTAGTACGGGTGGTAAGGTACACCCTGTATATTTGCATATTATACGTGTGTTATTTTGTGCGCTTAATACTACAGAAAAGCAAGCCATCCTACGCATTATTTAATTACAAAAGACTGCTTTCTAGCAAATTCACAACACACATTCTTCGTGTACTATGCGGATGTAACGTTTTGTGACATCACATTCGAAAAATTAATTCATTTTTAAATTAATATAAAATATCCACTTTTTATTTTGATAATCAATATGCATTAGGCCTATTCAAATGCAGTCATACTTTATGTTTGACAGTAATTTTCTTAAAATTTTACTATAAAAAAAAGAGGATGATGCAAACTACAATATCTTATAAAAGAAATTATATTCAATATCATAAAATATACCGTATGTCCTTATGTATATTCGGTTGTGCGAATTATTCGAAACTCGAATCGAGTTGAGATTCGAAGTAACACTCAACTTTGCTCGAAAATTTCGAACTATAATTAATCTATGTAATCCAGCATCTTAAAATTTGATATTCATAATCTGGTATTTTATAATCCGACACATTAAAAGTGTTGGTTAAAAATTTCCTTTCTTCCTCTGTAATTAGAGGGCATTCCATCAACTGCACTTATAATGAATTTGCTATTATAGAAGTATACATTATCATTGCTTTTATTAAACATAATAAAAACAAAGAATATTTCAGTCAAAAATCTAAGTTCTATTTTATACTATTTATTAAAATCATAGCTGTTGAATTTACTTACACAGTACTTACATTAAAATGCTATATTGTTAATAACTTAAAAATCATAAAAAAAAAAAAAAATTTATTAGTAAATTACATTTATAAAATTTTATATTAAAAAAGAAATAGATTCAAATTGACTTTCTTATATTATAAAGGAGCTATTTAAATAAATTCAACTTCTATCATTAAAGATAAAACTCTAACTCGATTCAACTCGAAAATTTGTGTTCGCACATCTATAATATTAAAGATTAATATAAATTTAGTTATTAAAAACATATTTAATGAAATTAAAAGTAAAAATTTTTGTGGTAAGTTTTTAATTGGTGTTTCGTACTATTACTTTTTATCCAGATATAATACAAATTATATCTGGATAAAAGTATATAATGCAAATTATGCATGATGTTTTTGAAACCGGAGAAGTCAATATTGAATTTTTATATATACTTGAATAAATTTTTATGATGCAGAAGGTAATGCGATGTCTGTCTGATAAACTCTACATTCTCCTAAGTATTTAAATTAGTTTTAAAATAGTTTCATATTCAACAGCTGTTTCAATTTTTTTTTTAATCAGTATGCAAAGTATAAGTTATAACATTCAAGTCATTTAGAAACGTTTTACATATGGTATAAGTTTCTTGTGCACAAATTTTTCATATATTGACTAGGGATCTAGATGATGAAGTATGATCATCATATATAATAAAGGAATAAGCGTGCGAAGTCCATGTTTCTGCACATGTGCAAACTCCCAGGACTGAAATAACAGCCATTATTATTTTATCTCGCTTCAAATCTTTCATCGCGTCTTTTAGAAAATTAAATCCCAATCTCATTATAATTTTTTTTAAATTACCATAGTTTACTTCCTATTTATGTTTATATACTTCTTTTTGTTATTTGAATTCAATGTCTGGCTTTTTCGAAAAATGTTGGCATTCTCAGCCCGAAGGTTCAGTTTGCATTCGGCGCGTCGAGCTATAGGCTACATAAACGTTGCATTTAAATAATATATAATTTATTTCAGAATTTAAATAATATTTTGTTTATTTCAGAAATTATATTATTTTTTTTTAGATAATAATTATAATTATTACCTCCATAACTGAATCGGTAAAACGATATTTGCCAGTTTCATATAAAGAAAATTTTAAAGTTTGGTCTGAAGAAAGAAAACAAGCAAAAGCACTGTATATAAGGATGTGCTAAATAAATGAAAAATTTCAAATTTGATAAGAAAAAAAATGTTTCTTTTTTGGTTTATTTGGGCACGTAATGGCGAGGAGCTAACTAACATAATAACATACTAAAAGCCTGGATTTCACATCACCAGAAACAGCAAACAGACACCAGAAACAGAACAACTTGCTGTTGTCTGTCTTCTGGTCTACGTTGTTTTCACTACAGCAGAAATTCGAAACAGTTTTTGTAGAGTCCCTAGATATATAGAGTAGCATTCCGCCGCCATTTTATATCATCCTGCCGACGATAATCATCTGTAACTTAATGGAAAAATAAACCATAATACTATATTTCTTTTCTAATTTATAAAATACAAAATTAGAAAAGAAATATAGTATTATGTTTTACTTTCCATTAAGTTGCAATGATTATCTTCGGTAGGAGGATATAAAATGGCGGCGGAATGCGCTACTCTATATATCTAGGGACTCTACAGTTTTGTACATTGCAACGACTTCTGGCGATGTTTAACAAGTCAAACAAAAATGAACGACGACACAATGATTTTAACATTATTATTGTCTGACAAAAAATCCTTATTAATGTTGAAATTAAGGACGAAAAAGACGTCATAGATTTTGAACAAGAAATTATCTTTCAAAATATAAAGAATTGCGGTTTCCATATTCGACGAATTCGAAAGCTACGCTCTCAAGATTAAAAATATTATTTCGAATAAGTTGATCAACTTATCTATTGTTTTCGCCGTTTTGATTTTTAAGATTTCAGCTCATAACATCAAATGTCGCTCCAAGCGACACACATGATTGGATAAAAGTACAACAGCAAGAACAGCAGAAATTTAAAAGCTGAAATTTTGTCTGTTCTACTTTTCTGCACACAATTTGCCGAGCAGTACGTTACAAACAGGAAGTGACATCACATTTGGGCGTCTGTTGTCTGTATCTGCAGCAGATTCTGGTGATGTGGAATCCAGGCTTAACTAGCATCAACAAAACAGAAGATACTAATTTTGAAATATTGAGTTATCTATGTATAAAACCGGTATCGTAACAAAAAACTAAATCAAAGTTTTCTTTAATGTGCTTTTTAAATTGAGATTTCAGATTAAGCAGTTGGGAAACAAATAAAATAGAAACTTTTAGATATTGAAGTTGTCAATTCTGAAGTAATATTTTTATTTTTAGTCTATTTCCTATTTTTATATCGTAGGAATTAATGAACTATTAAAACGCTAGCATAGATAAAGGCATTAATTGATTATCATCGTATAAAACTTTTATTCTCCTTTTGGGTTTAATAAATTTAAACTAAAAAAAAAAATATTGTAATGTTTTTGCTTTTCTAAGTTTCGGATCATTTGACAGAATAAGTTCATTACATATGACTAAATTTGCCATCACCTTTGATCAACAAGTTCATGTTAAAAAATTTTTATAAATCAATCTTTCATGTATTTTATTTTGCAAAGTTTTAAGTAAAATCTATTTAGTTTCCGCTATTAAACTGTTCCTTAAATTAGTATGTTTATTACATATCATCAACTGTAAAGTGATTGCATGTGAAATTATGTAAAAAAAAATTCAAAATTAGTTGTTTACTTTAAAACTTGAAATTACTGCACTATTATTAAATTACATAAACAAAAAATTCTATATATGACTTACCATATTATGAAGTTATTAAAATAGTCTTCAATTTTGTATATTTTTGGAAATTTATCTTAATTAACCAATCCTATAAAGTTAATAATTTAACTCTTCTGCTGTAAATTTTCTTGATTACATTTCTTAGGCCTTTATGAAATATAACTTAATTTTGCAAAAATCAATCATTCCTGGATTCGAATGCTAGATTAAAAAAATGCAGAAAATTAATTACTTATTTTAAAAAAATGAAATTAATTACAAATCATATACTATAATCAAATTAAAAATTAAACAATAAAATGAAATCAAAGATAATCGCCATAAATTTCTGATTTGAAAGATCTACTTAAATGAAGTCTTAATTTTAGTTCACGAGAATCCTCGCTTAATGTTCATATTCAGAATATTAATTTATTTACTTAAATAATATAATATAATATAATATACAATCATCAATTAATATATAATTCAGGTGATTTTATTCAGATTTTAGTTTTATGCAAGTATCGGACGTTATCGTCGTCGAGAAATTTTATGATTTTTATTAAATATTTTATGTAATGGCCAGTGGCAATATTCAAATTATGTAACAATCGGTTCGCTTAAATTTGATGTCGGATGGGGTCTTGAAGAAATTTACAAAATGTTTTCATTTGCGTTTAATTAAGATTTGTAGAAGATAGAATAATATTACCAAAATTACATAAAGAGCTTTTAAAATTGCATAAAATAAAGAATATTTAAAGAACATTAAGAAATTAGTAACCAGTTTGGCTGAACAGGAATGCTAATTTTTCGGTTACTAGTAATGTTTTTATATATTTTTCTGTTATCAGCCGGTTCGCAACCGGCTGAATAACATTACTGGTAATGGTATAGAATCTATACCATGGATTATTTGCCTAAACAAAAATGTTGTGTGATTAGATTTTTAACTAAAAATCTACACATATCTTTGTTGAAAAATTCGAAATGGAAAAAATCAAATACTCTGAAAATTTTGCAGAAATAACTACTATTATGCTAACCAGTAACTAAAAAGTACAAAATATCTAAAATTAGATATCATTAGAAACGTTGCAAGTGCGGAAGTTTTAATTAATTAAGATTATTTCAACTGCATAAATTCAAAAGAAACGGTATAATTAGTGGATTCTCCATTTTACGAAGTCGTACGGATCCCAAAAAAAGTTCGTAAATAGGAATGACATTAATAAACTTTGCCGACTCCTGTCATAGAACTAAACTGCGGCTCGCGAGCCACATGCGGCTCTTTGGGGATTAACTAACCCAGGAGTCGGCAAACTACGGCTCGCGAGCCACATGCGGCTCTTTGAGTATCTATATGTGGCTCTGAAGTAAAATTAAAAATGAAAATTAAAATTTTAAAAGAATTTCATTCACATAATAGTGATTTCATTTGTTTTATAGATATAGCAAAATTTCGTGGCACTAAGATGCGCGAAGCGTCATGCCTTGCGACACGCTTTTAAAGATAAACGAATCTTAAAAAGTTAGGCTTAGTTCCCACCAAGCTGCGAAAAGCGATAGGCGAAGCGAATTGACGTCAAAGGGACTTACACCACTTTCATAATCAATGGTATGCAATTTCTTTTATCGGCCAATTTTAAATTGAGCAAAGCATTGAAATTTTTTAAGATATTAAATACTAACTAGTTATAAATAAAAGTTTACACTAAATTAAGCGTAAATTACGTGATATCTCATTTTTTTAAAAATGGACTTACACCACTTTCAAATAAACGGTCCATATGTCCACTACAAGTATGGAATACCTTCTACTGCAGCGGTCTCAACCTCGCGGCCCGCGTCGCATTTATAAATATTATAACTGCAGCAGCATATAAAAGATATTCAGAAAAAATCACAATCATTTTTATGAAATATTTGAAAATTACTTAACTTTAGTGTTTTTAATATATTGTATTGAAATTCAGTAAAGCATGATAAATTTGTAAATTAGAAGTGAAAGTTTTATATTGAAAAAATTCTATCATTTACAAACTGCTTCATAATTTTTGCGGCTTCCAACCAACCAAAGAGTCTAAAGTGGCCCTTTGAAGAGAATGAGTTTGAGACTGCTACCCTAAAGGATCCACACCGATGGTGGAATCTGGAGAATTTCAGATTAAGGAAGTGATTTGTTGTTTGATTTAACCTATGAGATATGCAATTCATAAAATAATCAATTTAATTAAATTTCAGAGAATATTTCTGATGATGAATGTGCTATTTGGAAAGCAACTATATATAATAGACCTGGAATAAATAGGTATTGTATGAAGGAATAATATAATAATAATTAAATAACATTGCATTATAATTAAATAAATTATAGAGGAAAATTAACAAAATATTTTCTAGAACATCAGTGGAAGTTGTTATAATACCTGGAAATAATTCATGTACATATGAAATGTATCAAGTATGGTTATTTACAAATATAAGCTCATGTAATGAAATATTCAATGGAAAAGGAACTGTTTCACAAAGCCAATGCATAAAAGTAAATTATTTTTTAGTTATTTATTTATTTATTTGATATTTTATATTAATTTTTAATATATTTACTTAAATAAATAGAATTTTGTATAAAACATAATGCTCCATGTTTATTTATGCATAACATGAAAGTGTATTGAAATCGGCAGAAATGTCTCATTTGCCAACATGCATATTACTGCAGATATAATGCTTCTGAGCTTCCTAAAATTTGAAAATTCAAATCTATACTCAGGCCTGCAAATATATTGTGGTATGGGCAAATAAAATAGCCGTTTCAGGTGCAAAAAAAGTAAAAAATGATGATATTGAGTTTAAATTTGATGTTTTAATAATTGAATTGCAAGACATATTTAATAAAAAAAACAAAAGAAATAATATTTTGCATTGTGAAGGATTAATATTTTTAGCCGAAAAACAATTGAGAAAAGTTTATTATTGTATTTAACTTTCATGCTAATAATTAATGAAAAACAAATTATGTATAATTTTAAAATTTATAGTGTAAAATTAATAATTATATATTTACATCGATTCATTTTATTATTTTGTTTTATAATTCATGATTCCCTTGATTTTGATCTAACATTTCCTGTACAACAGAATCCGATTATCCAAGGTAACATGAACAAGGAAGTCTGGAATAATCAAAAACTCGGATCTTAATTCGATAAATAATCAAATTAAGAGTTAACATAACAAAACTACGTTAACAAAATTAAGAGTTTTGTTATATAATTTAAACATTTTAAATTTTATTTATTCTTTACTTCTTGATATTTTATTACAAAAATTACGAAAAAATCGGAACATTCACTTTGGATAATGCGGAATCTCGGTTAATCCAGACTCTTGTATTAAAAATTTCAAATAAATTGCCTGTTGTAATTATTTTAATTATCAAAATTTTAAAAAATCATATATTTTCGTACTTAAATTTTATTAAGAAAAACTAAAGCTTTAAGAAAATTTAACTGATAAAAATTTTTATTCTAATTTATAAATCAAATTTATTATTTCAGAGAAGATTGAGCACGGAATTTTGTAACCTTGCATATGGAAATTATTGTGTGGGTGTATGTAATTAAATTTTCAAATTTTAAATAGAAAATAAATTTAATAACATTAAATATAGAACTATATATAATTCCTAATTCAATTTAAAATAAATATAGTACAGATAGGCCTCGATTAGCGCGACTTAAAAAATTGATACCGTTATTCGGTTAGCTCTAGTAGTAGCGCATCTAGTTTTGAGAATTATATGCTTATATTACCGATATTCAGTTTAAAGAAATAAAAATTATTTTGAAAAATTACTTGGAAAACTAGATGTCTTCGTCAAAAAATTCAAACAAAATTGAACATAAGAGTTGGTTTAACGTGCCCAGAGTTGGTTTTCAAATTGATAATATAACAGACACAATTTTAAAAATTGTTAGAAAGGAATAAGTGTCATTGAAGTTATTAAAGGGGCATGGCAACAATGAAAATATTATGTTTTAGTATAAAATTTAAGAAAAATGATAACTTTTGTTTTGAGAAGATGTGGTTTGACCTGTAAACATAAAAATTCACAACTTGTTGCAACTGAAGAGGGCCTGATGGCCGAAATGCATTTTGTAAATGTGAATTTTTAGAAAAAATTATTCGGTTTTTTGAAAAATTTTTAGTTATTAAAGAACAATTGATGTATTTATAATTTTATAACTTAATATTTTAAATATTTAATGTAAATAGCTAGTAATAAATATATGTTTAAATAAAATTTTATCTTTTCCTGTTTGCCAAAATGCACTGAGAAATTATGTGATATGAATTCTATCGTCTAAAAGAGATAGATATTGATACTTTTTGTTAGTATAACTGATCATAAATATCACTTCTAAAATTAATATTTAAACAACAGAATATTGAATTTGATTTAAATTTCATTTCATGGAATAGCATAATGATTACATAATAAAAATGAAAAATTATGCACTCATTATGCAATACAACCTAATGAAGTTTTAATCAAATTCAATATTCAGTTCTTTTATTCTACTTTGTAACTGAAGAGAGACTTTATCTGAAAGTATTTTTAAAGATTAAAGATAGTATTTGGTCTTATTGAGCAAGTTTAATTATTATTATGAATTTTTGTTTTATACAAACTTAGCCAATCCTGATATTTCTAATGAAATTTATGAATGAGTCATTTATTCATCAATTTCTCAATTTATAGATGCAATTTTTGCATGAGAAATTTTTCAGTTAATTATTTATATTTTGATATTCTTTTGGATAGATTTGCTCTATGGAAAGTGTGTATATAAGCAAATATTATCTTTCATCAGAAGATGCAAAATTTCCTTTTGGAATTTAGTTTCAACATTTGATATTTTAAAGTTTATTTAAAATACATTTATATTATTGTCCAAACAGAAATAAGTTTGAAAAAATACATGCACAATTTAACAAATTATATTTTCATTTAATATTTTAGACATTGGCATTCTTTACATTCAAAACATATTACAATATTTTAATTGTATAAGTTTCAAACAAACTTGAATTTGTAAAAAAATTGAAAGGATAAAATAATTTTCTCTCATAAGTTTAATCTTATAGAATCTGATTAAGAAAATGACCTTTCCAAATAAACTTATTGATAAATTCATAAATAAATCATTAGAATTCAAAAAACTGAAATGAAAGACAGATAAACTGTATTCAAATAAGGATAACTTTTTACCAGTAGAATTAAAAGAAATGCTGGAAGACAAAGTGAAAAGAATGATCATATAAATACAATTTTTAGATCTTGCAAACAACAGAAAACTAGTGACTCAGAGGATCTCTGAGTAATTGTCAATAAACAGAGTATTCAAAAAAATTCAGAAATTTACTAAAAACTAGAATATAGCACACAACATATTCTTTATTTTATGTATTATAGAAATTCAGTCATTCATAATGATGAAATCAAACATGCAAGTCCAAAATAATATCTGTACAAAGTATGGATAAAATCTACCAAGATAGATTTTTAACCCTTTGATGATAAGCTATATCAGAGAGTTAAAAATTATGGATAATGGAAATTGCTTGAAAAAGAAGGGGACAGGTCAACTAAGCCAAATAGGAATTTATTATTAGCAATTGTAGATTCTGTCCAATATCACAGATGAGATTTGCATTCAAGTCCAACATCTCTAGAAATCATTCAATGCAATCTGCTTTTTATGGGTTCAGCATTCTCATTTATAGTTATATACGAAAGTAAATAAAACTTTATGTTACAGAAATTCAAGCAGTATTTTATCACTTTAGATTTTCAATTTATTAATGATCAAAGTTGTCTGTATCTTTTTTAAACACTTTATATTCTAATATTCATTGGAATGTACGTTTTCCAAAATCTGCTCAATTATTAAATATTTTATATTACTAGTAAGCAAAAGTCATCTACTACTGTCATGTATCCAACACAGTAGAAGCAAATTATTAGAATCACTTTGAAACCAATCCATTTTGATGATAACATTAAGCAGTTCATGTCAAAAAAGTACAATCTTCAAAATTTTTTTATTCTGCATATACAGTATATATTGCACTTATATTGTTATATACAGTGTAACTTCGATTCAGTGTTTTTGCCAAGACTCCAGAAGAAAACTATGGATATAGGAAATGATAATTTTTTTTCATTTTATCTGGATATATAAAATGGAAAAAAAATTAAAATTAGATTAAAAGATAATACTAATAATTATAATACAAAACACTAATGGATTGACAAACACTTGTTGAACTTTATATTGTATATTATGTAATCAATGAAGTAAAAAGTGAAGTGAAATGATCTATATATATAATGTTGCCAATTCCAATTTATAGAAAATCACAAAGTATTAGAGCAATAGTAGGAAAATTTTTATATCAATAATAATAATTTTTAATTTTTTTACTAAAGAATTATAAAGTCATTAAATTTCTATATCAGCAATTTTAAACTATACAATATTTCATCATCAAAAACACTATAAAAAATCACCAGATCTGGCAACATATAAGGCCATGCCATTCATAAGAGCAAGACATGCATGGATGGTGTGAAACCAATTTTCTGCATATACAGATTTCACCTAAATTTACTGGAAATCACCTAAATATGTCACAAAATTTTGAAAAGCAATCATATTTGTATGAATTTATTAAATTAAAAACATACATTTATCTAAAATTTATAAATTAAAAGCATATACATAAATTTTTTCACTTAAGTCAAATCTGCATTATTTTAAATGGAGAGAGTGTTTATTCTTCAGATTTTCTTGTTTTTTGCCTAAATTGCAGTGAAAATGAAATAATAAATGACCAATTAACAAATAATATTGTTTATTTTAATACATTTAACAAATATTTTAATATTGTCAATGATATTTTATAGCAATGTACTGATTCCAATAATAATAGCAGAATTCTGATTACTATAAGTGGAATTTTTATAATGCATTTTAATATGAATGATTCGGGACTGTAAATTTTGATAACCTTAAATGCTTGATAATAATATCTGAGATTACAATAAGCAGTTTCTATTGTATTAAATTTTTCATTCATAGAAAACATTTCACTGTATCTATGGTTGCCATATTTATGAAGTTGTTTGTTTTCAGCATTTATGATATTGTTTACAGAAGATCCTTGATATGCATTATAACAATAATCTTAAAAAGCACAGCTTATATTAGATATCAATTGAAGAGTATGATCCCAAAACATGTTAAGTTCATTTTGAAGAAATGAATTTGACAAAGTTATTAAGAAGGATAATTAATAAATTATATGCTGAAAAGAAACAAGTTCCAACAATTCATAAGCTTCATGAAGAATTATAATCAGCAATTGAAGAGTGTCATCCCAAAACTCATTCAGTCCATTTTGATTATTTTTTTATTTCATGAAATAAAAACATGATCAAAATGGACTGAACGTGTTTTGGGATCACACTCTTCAATTTTCCATTGAACTAACATATTGTGTGAGAGTTACATTACAGATCAACTAACAAAATTAAAAAAAATATAGAAATGTATATGTATATTAAATAGGAAATACAGTGTTACCTCGCAATTTGATGTTCTGCAATTCGACAGCTGAATTTCACGGCAAGATGCATGCACTTGCATGGAATTGTGCGATATCATTTGTTATTTGCATGGTTATTTGTCAATTCTTGTTGGGTTGCTTTGGTGTTTGCTCATGTTTCTTTTAATTTTCAATTCTGCATTTTTCAGAAAGTAAAAAGTTTATGCATCCATAGTTATTATTTTATTGAGTGAAATTTAAGGATAAGTTCAAAGAGAAGTAAATAGAGGAATAATTCAGGAAAGAACATTTGACTGAGCATAGAGAAGAAAAAATTGTAGATAATGTGCAGAAAGGTAGAATAATTACAGATGTAGCTCAAGAGTATGGCATTTAGGACAACTTGGCAATGTTTTGCAACAGAGAGAGAAGATTATGGGTGCTAAGGCATCTGCTGGAGCAACACAGATTTCTGACAAGAATAGATCTTTAATCAATGAAGAAATGGAAAAGCTGTTTCTTACCTGAATTAGATAAAGACATATGAAGGGAGATCCAATAACTCAGGAAATAATCTGTAAGAAGGCTAGGTTAATTTTTGAAGAATTGCAGAAGAAAACTTCAGGATGTACCTCAAAGATCATACCAGATCAAAGTGAGGAATTTAAAGCAAATCAAGGCTGGTGTCATATATTCAAAGGTAGAACTGGATAAAGACGAATTTATTCCAACATTTAGAGGCTAATAAATTGTGTGTATTGCATATAAAATACTGTATTTTGTAATTTAGTGTGTCATACAATAGTAAAATACATATAGTAAAGAAAATAATATAATGTATCTCTCTCACCTCCTCATTAGGAGAAGTGGGATGGGAGTCCGACAACGAATTAATATATTTTCCATAGTCTTATATGGGAAATATTGTCCTGAAATTCAACAGTTGCAAGGTATCACTGTACTTATTTTATTATACACCAAACTGTAATGTAATTTAATATAATTGTTACTCAATAGTTTGAATATAAACTATAAATTTATTAATAAAAACATAAAAATTTTGCATTATTCTTCCATTTACAATTGCTCCTTCTCAGCACTTGAAATTGCTGCAATTATAGATGAAGTTCTGCTGCTTCTGTGACTAGCTGCTGAAAGTGAGGTTTTTTGGCTTATTTCTTGATGAAGAAGTATAACATCATTTGCTTGCTGCCATGAATTTTTGTGTAATAAATCTTATGGTATCAAGACAAATTATCACTTACTTCATGCTACCTTAGTAAAATGATCAGACAGATAATCACAGTTCTACAAAGTGGTCTATTTTATATATATTTTATATATAATATGCAATTACAAACTTAAATACAGAAGCAGAAAGAGAAAATTCAAGAGAAATAGCCATTTACATTCTATTCAAGGGATATAAAAGTGTGAATATCTTCAATATATCATGGATTCTCTATTTACACTATTAGATATACTATAGGTGAACAAAAAGATTTTAAAATTGCAATAATCTTAAAAAATCTCTATATTTGCTGAGTGTTGACTGTCTTCTGAATAAAAGGAATAGAAGACATTCATAAAAGAACATCATTTAAATAAAAAATTATTAACATTGCTAAAAATATTTATCAATACTTCAAAGCAGATAAAAAGTTGATGATTTTATCTTAGAATAAATATAAGCATACAAAGGATCTCGAGCATTCCCATTTTTTTCACAGTACTATACAAGTTTGATGATATCACCCGAAGTTAACTAGATTAGATATTTTCATTGTTTTGTTTAAAACTGTAGAATATTCTTTTATGAAATAATTTTATAGAAACTTTTATTAACTATATTTTTAAGGTTTCATAATGAAAATACAGTTCTCTTTTGTTTTACTAATATCTGATTTAAAAATATGGGTTAATTTGTAACAGTTTTTTGATCAGCAAAGATGTCATTTTTATTGCTGATCAAAATACTATTAATTGATTAACAATGAAAAAGTTATCATCAGATCAACATCATTGGATGGTCTTGTCCTATTAAAATTTGTTTTACATAATAATTTATAATTGATTTAACCTGTACACTGCAACTTCAGACTTTAGTTTCATACAATCAAGGTTGCTTACTCTGCCACTTTGAATTATAATTTCTTCAAGTTATTCAAGTTGGAACATTTTTTTTCTACAATATTTTTTCTTGTTTATAGTTTATTCCAAATGGATTATTGCCATTTGTTCTTAATTTCTAATTTAAACAAACAAAATTTTTTTTGATTTGTTTAATTTTTGTATTTATTATGATCATCGAACATCGTTTATTATTGAATCGATAGTCTAATAAAAATAAACATTTTAATAAATATACATATAGAATTTATTTTTCATTACATATAAATATTTACTGTGAAATAGAGACTAATAAAACAGATTAAATTAAAATTATTTTGATAACATATTTTTCAGAGAACATATTTCTATTAAGTTTGGCATAAAAAATTAATTTATGAATAATAACATTTTATATATAAACATAAATTATATATAACATTTTATATACTAATACAATATATAAAAATCAGTAATATTGCATAAAAACTGAAATAAATAAAAAAAGTTTAAATTTATTCAAACTTCTGTTAGGCTTAGCATAAACCATTTGGCATTCAGAGATCAGTGAAGTAACTAAGACTTGGCAGTCACTGGGTTAAACATAAAATCATTTCTAATTCAAAAAATTTTTCTGCATTCCGGGACTTCAATCATTTTATAAAAACTTCTGTTATTCAGATGTTTTATAAACAATTCAATGATATGATAATTGAGTTTTTATTATGATTTTCCTTACTTATTCTCTTCTCTGATTGTGACAATAAATTTTAAATAAAAAAATTTATCTATTATATACCATTCACTTTATATTAAGATAAAATTATATTAATTGCTACATAATATAGGAAAAAACCACTTGCTTTTACAACCACAGCACTAGTAGCAAGTAATAAAGAAATTTAAATCCATAAAACGTTTTCGGACCAGTCATCAATCCCTCATCAGTACAAGTTTCTTAAGCATAGAACATTCTAAAAAAAATGTTCTATGCTTAAGAAACTTGTACTGATGAGGGACTGATGGCAGGTCCAAAAACGTTTTACGGAATTAAAATTTCTTTGTTACTTGCTACTAGTGCTGTTAAGAATTCCATTATTATATTAATTGCTATATGACAACTGAAAATCTCCATTTTCCAAGTACTGTATTTTTCAGAATACAATAATTGAAAAGAATTAGAATAATATACAAAATGCATATTATTTTAGATTAGTTATTCTCAAATATCAATGCTTCATGAACTCAATTTGCAGAATTGTTGATTTCATTCTGTAACATGTATCCATTTCTCAGAGATACAGAAAGAATTAAATATTTTAAAACGAATTTATTATAAGATTTAATAGTAAATAATTTGATAAGATGAAATCAGTTCTTAATTCTAGATGCTATCATGAACTTAATAATAATACAGGAAAACCTGTGCTGGTAGCCACCTGAGCTAGGTGATCAACCTGCAAGCTGTGGCCACCTTAATATCTGCCCAAGCATATTGCAAGACTTTTAAACTGTGTAAAATGGCCATCTGTGTTCCGTGGCCATGGCCAGTGATATTTAATTTTAGCTCCTTGTGTATAACATCTAAATAGGTAGCAAGCAAATTGTGTTTTGATCAGAAATGCCAGATGGGCTCTAGATCTTCTATCAGCTGAGCATTCTAAAGTGAAACAAATCCCGAAAACAGACATTAATTAATGATTTCTTTCCTTAGATTTAATTAAGAAATGTGAACTGTCCATAAACTTTGTATTTTAAACTTTGATGTTTAATAACGAAATTTGCAGTATAAACTTTGTATTTTAAACTTTGATATTTAATAAAGAAATTTGTAGCTGACTGTCTGGTGGCCAACCTGTGTTTGGTGACCACAATTTCAGCTGCCGAAAGCTGGCCACCTAGCACCAGTTTTCCTGTATAAGCATTTTCCAAGAATGTGATAGTTGGTGTAATAACCCAATCCAATTTTGATCTTTCCCAAGGCACCATGCACTTAAGAATACTGTTAAATATATAAAAGATCAGTATAATGTTAGCATTCCACTGTTCAGTAATCCTAATATTTTCTCACTTATCCAGAATGATAAGGAACCTAGAGAACATTGAAAAGTGGCATATATACAGTATTTCACTTAGAAACAACAGTAATACACAGACTATGAAATACACTGATAGAACCGATAGGAAATTACACAGTAGTATCATTCAATATCAACAAGATAATCAAAGGGATGGAACAAAATTATATGTCAAAAAACTTATGAAAACCACAATATTCTATGGAAAGGGCTAAAATTATTGATTTTGTTCCACAACATATTTTAATTGACTTTGTGGAAAGTTTAACATCATGGACACATAACACACAAAAAATGGATTAAAAAATGATGATGTCATCAATATCAACGACACAAACTTTCAGTGAGCAGTAAAAAATTCTGATTAAACAAAAATTATTATGATTTGTTCTTTTTATTTTTTGTTATTAATCAATTAAATCTTATTTTATTATACTTATGTAACTTTTAGGTTTTGTAATCATTCCATTGCACTATAAAATGAATTTTAAATTTAAATATGTAGTCAATTATTGATTTTTTTTATGAAACTAAAGATGGCCAGATGGTATCATTAAGGATTGATGTTTTTTGTAGTGTGCTATTTCATTATTTCTTCAATTGTCACATTATAGTTTTGTATAAAAGAGAGATTATAATTATTCAGACAATCCTTGTTACCAAATTTTTTTATTATTAAGTATTATTTTAATCTCATTTTCAGATAACTCTCATGAATTATGACCATTGTTAGGCTTAATAGCATGGAATAAAAACTGAAAACACTGGGGGAGACTGATTCCAGAAGAGACTAGAAATATGAAATTTTATGATATTTTATATGAATTTAAAGATACGAATATCCAACTAATAGTAAATATGCAATAAATTAATAAAAAAATTAGAGCAACTACTTCAATGTCTCAATTAACTTTTTATAGAAAGAAACTTCTTATATTAGAAAAAAAATAGAAGCATCACAGGAGCAAATTATTGAACCACTAGGTGAAAAGAACAGATTTTCACCTTGGTAAACCTTATGCTAAGATAATGGGTAAATATATTTATAGACCAAATGAAACTTTAGAGGTGGTGTTAAAATATGAATATGAATATTGTTCAAAAGAAAACATAGTTGATGCTAAGATTCAATTAATGAAACTTTTTTCCCAGTAAAAATAAATTAAATGTTGAATCTATCAAGTTCTACGAAATAGAAAAATTAAAATCTTGCTTCTAAATAAAGAACAATTCCAAGAAGTTATTATTATAATGGAAACTAAGAAACCAAGCTGAATGTAGCTACATCATTGAACAGAGGAAAAATTCATTCCCAAAATTGAAATACAGCATATCAACAACAAGCTTTCAAATGAGGAAATTTGGAAATATGTGATAGAACAGAATGAAGCTATAGAAGATTATATTATACAAAGACAGATGTTTGATTAATATTCCCAATTCTCTTTCTTTCTCCTTGGTTCTATAGGCCACAGGGGCCCATGACTGCCTTAATAGCTGATCTCCAACTCATCGGCCATATCGGCCATTTGGCCGATTAATCGGCTTTGATAATCGGCAATTTTTGTATTTTAATATTGTTGTTGGGTATAAGGCTAGTAATCAAAAATCATAGGCATTAAAAGATCGAACAAATCAGCAGAATTCTAATAGAGAAAGAGACACAAAGAAGGGACATTGAAGAAAATACTGAATATCATCTAAAAGGTTATAATTTAAAAAAAAAAACTTAAGTATAATTCCATGAATTGCCCAAGCAATGCTGGGCATGGATCTGCTAGTATTTAATAATACAAGTATCCCTGACTATACACGATCTCACTTTACGCGTTTTTGCTATAAAGCGATTTTAAAAAGTAAATTAACTTTTTAAATTAAAAAAAAAAAGTTTAAAAATTCTCATGTGAATGAACTGCTCGAGTACCACTTATCAGAGCTCAAGTAACGAAGAATTTCTGGAAATAGAAAACAACATGAATGATGAAAATCAGGAACCTTTTGTTGCTGAGCCCATTAAACAACTTTCAACAAAACAAATGACTGAATTTTTTAAACATTGACAGTGCTGTCAGAATGATTGAAGAAAATGATCCTAATGAAACTAGAATTGACAAAATTGCAAGTGAAATTCAGAATTCTTTGGCTTGTTACAAAAAACTTTATAGAGAGGAAGAGAATCTGCCCGTCAGGAGTCTCTACTGTTTCATTAAAAAAATTGAAAATCATCAACCTATCATTTCAGAGATTTCAAAGAGAGCAAGAGAGTGATGATCAAGACTCACCAGACCCAGTCCATTCACCATTGAATTAAAGACTTATCAGAATTATGTAGTGTTTAGTTATTTATGACTTGTAATAATTAAATTCAATCATCCAACCATTCATTTATTAAAATTTGTGTGTTTTGTTTATGTTTAAATAATTCGTTCCTTAAAATTTGATCTTTTGTTCGCAAGTGTAAAGCTTTCATTTTTTTTATTCTTCAGAAGAAATCTCTCTATCTCACCCATGCAAAATTCAATTCACTTTATGCGATTTCGTGTTACACGATTATTTCATTGAACCAATTAATCGCATAAAGTGAGGGACACCTGTACAATGATACCTATAAGCTTATGAACTTAATTCATCCCTAGTAACAGTTCATATCTCAAATCAATTTTCTCCATTGAATTAAATGTTAATAGAATTAATTCATTCTGGTGCACAGAATATATATTGGTATATTTTTAAGCTTTTTATTTGTTTTTGCATATAAAAATGGAAAAAATAAATTAAAATAGCCTTAATTTTATAAATACTTTTATTATGTATAAATATATGTACATAAAAAAATGTTTGCATTCGATTCTTAGCACAACAAGAACCTGTCTAAAGATTAGTTTTTTAGGCTCTCACAATGTAATGGCAATGTGTTGTTGGTACAAAAGACACCTTCAAAAATGGCCACCGTGCATTTAACTGTATATAATAATTGGCCAATTAATCGGTATTGAGCAATAACGCATGAGCAATTAATCAGTAATGAGCCATTTTGCTTATCGGTGCAACCCTATAGGGATGCAATAGATATATTGATATTTTACAAATATTGATATTTTATCCGATAATTCAATATTTTTATATCTGAAAGATTTATTTTGATATTTTCCTCTCATAATTTCTGTAGTCTTGAGCTAATTTATGAATTTACTGTTTTATAGTAGTTCAGAAGCAGAGAAATGCAAAGATAAAGATATTATTATTTGTTTAATCTTTTTAATGGATATATTAATAGCAACATATAGCCACTATTTAAAAAATCAATAAGAATGATTATTCATGCTTAAATTATTCTGATCAGTGGATTTCTTATTTCTTGAAGCCTGTAGGCACTAAGGGATTTCAGGGTCTCTAATGTTTGTAAATTAAATAAGAAAATAAATTTTGGGGCACTAGGCATGCTATTGATTCTGATCCTAAACAATTTAATTTTACATTTTAGTCTATAATTTTTCATATCAGTATTAGAGCTATGCAAAATATTCCACAGTATGTGGAAATTTTATAAAAATTGCAAAGAAAGTTTGAAGGAATTTTAATGTGCAAACTAAAGCCAAAATTTTGATAGTCCAAAGCTTAGTATAACTTATGCTCAGCTTTGTTATAGTCACATTTATATGTCTTATAGGTATCATATAATAACAGTTCCAAGATATGTTTACATTGTAGACAAGGAACCTTTAATCTTTTCTAGACCTTCTCTATTTGGATTATGCCATCAAGTTTGGGCCCATTCCCCAAAAAATTTATCTGTTCTTATGTTTTTAATATACAGGTAGGCCTCGAATAGCGCGAATAATTGGTTCCACGAATTTCTCGCACTAATCGAATTGGAATTTTTATCTTATTTAAAACTAATTGCAAAATAATACTTAAACCAGACATAAAACCTAAAGCAACATATAAATCAATAAATTGTACAAAAATTATTCATTTTATTATAATTTTAAATATTTCTATTTTTGAAGATGCTGCCATATTGTGATGTAAACAATTTATGTTAGCAAAGCCAAAACAAATTTCTGGTTTCTAACCCATTCAGCAGTTCACCAGAATAATAATAATAGCTATACAGGTAGGCCTCGATTAGTGCAAATAATTGGTTCCACGAATTTCTCGTACTAATCGACTGCTCCATATTCTTATATTTTTCGTATGTAATAGGCCTGGTATCGTGATACAAAGACGCCAGGGCGATTTTTTCAAATTTTGGTGGTCTTCCCCGACATGTAGGTATAAATTTAAAGTCAAATTCCGTGTCCTCCATTGATGTTTTATATAAAATAGTATATGATACACTTTTGCAAAACCTCATCCAACATATTTGCAACCAATTTATCTTTTCTCCAATAGTATTTATTCTTATCTGATTTTTAATTGCGTTTTGTAGATTTTTTATTGAAACGAAATTCTCTCGTTTCATTTCGTGTAAAATAAATTTATTATGTTGTCTACTTTGTTTTATAACATCATAATAACCCTGTGGTGTGTACAAGAAATTCTTTTTTCGTAACCAGTGGCTACTGACCCCAATAAAATTATATATTTTTTTTTTTTTTTTTTTTTTTTTTTTTTTTTTTTTTTTTTTTTTTTTTTTTTTTTTTTTTTTTTTTTTTTTTTTTTTTTTTTTAAATTAAATAAAATGTTATTGTGTTAGTAGCTTAGGACTAAACTTATATCTATAATCAACTTATCACAGTCACTCTGCTAAAGAATTGATAGGACAGAAAGTGTTAGTAGTACCAACCCGACCCAACCTATACATTCTGATATCTCCACTCCCACAAGTAAGAAAGTGTGGGGTGGACAATACCACCGACACACCTCAGCCATCGGGAAAAACCAATGGAAGTTCGTCATTGGAGAAAAACCAACAGCTGAAGTGCACCGGAGGAGGCAGTTTGCCTGGAAATAAGAATCCATTCACACAAACACATTCACTCTATGCCACTGG
>AYEL01072274.1:0-40858 GCA_000484575.1 Olivierus martensii
TTCTTGGACTGCTCCTCGTCCGGTTTTACTAACCGAAAATTAACGGTAATTTGTTAATTGACATCATAAAAGGAGCTTTGTTAGTAAGACTGGTCTGTGCTTAAAACTCGCACTAATCGAATATTTTCTCGCACTAACCGAAAAACAGTATCAATTTTATTAGTTGCACTAATCGAATTCGCACTATTCGAAGTCGCACTAATCGAGGCCTACCTGTAATATATAAAGGAGTGTATCAGAGAATATGAGTGGAGAGTTCATTATGTACAATAGGGAACCTCGAGTTTGCATGAAATATGCACTGCATAGCTTCAACACTCCATAAAAAGAGACCTGACTGTACAAAAGTATTTTTGTCTTATTTTTTAAATTACAAATTAAATTTTAATTTAAAAGATATTTTTATCCTCTCATCTAATTATGAAAATATTTTATTATAAACTTACTTTATCTGAATAAATCTGTGAATTTCGTAGACAATGGTCCCTGAGAAGATTCCGAACATCATCTAAAGCTTTAGTCACTGCTTTAGCAAGAGGACGAATCTCTTCACTATCTTCTTCCCTATTAGCTACATTTGATCCGGCTGCCAAACACTTAAAAAAAATTTATTTGCAATTCTATTAATTATTTTTAATTTTACTAAGATAACATTAATACTAAATAAAAGTTTTTTTAACCAATATTTAAAATACAAAAAACAATAATCATTCATTATTGTTATAAATACTATATATCAGGGGTGGCAAACCTTTTTCTGCTGGCGTGCCAAAAATTTAAAAAGTTATATTTCTTATTTTCCGTATATATTTGTATATAAGCCTTATTTCAGAATTTAAAAATTGGAGAAAATTTGAAACCCATAAATAAATTAATCTTCAAATTTCCAAGTTAGAACAAAATGATATTCATTGAAATAAATAAATTCTATAGTTTTGAAAACTTTACCAAATTTATTTCACTATAGGAATAAATAAGAACTTAGATGAAATGTCGGACTCATAACACCAAATGTTGCGACGCGATTTGGAGATAAAGGGAGACGAAGAGCCGAATGTGATCACGTTGAGGTGTATTCAATCGCGTTTCCAAAAATTAAGATTTTATTGAAATATTTGTTCAGTAGAAAATGTCAAAGAAATATTAAGCATTTTTGAATATTAATAAAATTTAAACGTTTGAAAATCACAATCAAAACCCCCTTTGGAAATTTCGTTAAAACTGACAGAAGTGAAACGCGACACCATTACAAAAAAATAATATAAAATAATCATCTTGCATTTGCTGAATGTCAAAAACTATCAGAAAACGGTCATATTGCTATTTATAAATATCGAGAATTACTACATTTCTATATATTATTATTCTATAATACATAGAGACAAGAGCAGCAACTGCCATATTTACTTGCCAAAAAAATCGTATACATTTTCGATTTTATTGGCAAAATGCTTGATAAATTAATATTTTCGTGTGATTCAAATACAAATATTCTCCACAAATCCGCGTATTTTCAATAGAAGAATAAAGAAGTAGTTTGTTAGGAATAAATATGGCAGTCTCGCGGCTTCCCACGCAACTCAACTGCTTGATTTTCATCTCATTCGTTTAGTATCTGATATCTGATAACATAAAAATATTAATTTATGAATATCCGTACACATCTATGTATTTTTAATAATAGAATTAGTAAGATAATGTTTGTCAGAAATAAACAAGTCGCGAAACGTGCCACGACGCTAAAGTAGTGAATCTTACGAACTCGTTTTAACGTGAACAACATTTATACTGGGGGCACGCTACGGCGTCCGGTGTGTCACGAAACGTCCAACCGCTCTTATAACTCTGAAACTAATAAACAAAAGTATAAATAATTTATATTTTATTGAATATGTTATAATGCTGTTGATATGTAAGAAAAAATTAGAAATTTAATCAGAGTGATTTTTAGAATTTGGCTTTACCGGAACAAATTTGGAATACTTGAGAATTCCAGTACAATTAACCATAAAGATCACCTCTACTTATTATTATATCACTAGAAATTTAATATTTAATATAACTTTTTTGAAAACATTATAAAGTACAAATTTTGGTCATTTCTGTTGCACCATGATTACTTTCATTTTCAATAACTTCTCTTTAAAAATTATGATAGACAAATAATAAATGACAAAATTGTTCGGTAAAAAATATAGATTTTTAGATCAATAAATATTTTTGATCTACCTCGTTTCTCAATTAAGAGAGTTGCAAAGTTGAAAGTTCAAAAATTCAAGCATTTTCAATTATCTTGAAAATGCTTGAATTTTTGAACTTTCAACTTTGCAATCTTGAATATCTTGAAAACTAAAAATGTTAGAAAATCAATAAGCGACAAAATTATTGCCTTTTGGGAGCTCTACAAGATTATGTAACTTTGTGCGGTTAGGGATTGGCCACCAGCATGACATTATTCACTTTCACGAAGCCACAGTCGATTCCCCCAATTTTTTAATTGTACCATATGATATATAAGACAACCTCTCTCTATAAAAATTCTCTCTACAAAATTTTTCGAGTATATACGGTGTGTAAACTGTATATTATGTTATGCAAATATGCATAAATCACCAGAATATAAAATTATCAATGTAAAATTAAAAACACTTTTGTCATTTTAATAGGTTGAACCTATTCATGAAAAATGTATATTTGAAGTATGTCAAAGATTAATTGGAGGTTTTATATCACTAAACAAAAAAGGTACAAATGATGAATAGTAATATTTAATGTATGTTGAAAATTTATTAATTTATAAATTCAGTACTTTAATATAGATGTGATAACGTATATTCAAAGAAAACAGTCATCAAATAATCGATTATATTATTCCCTGATTATTATTCCTGTAGTATGCATTTGCATCTTCATAATATGGATTACAAAGAATCAGTGTAAGTTATTATTATTTTAGATATATTTAATTTAAAAAAGTAAAGTTTTAATTATATATCCATAAAAAATGAAAAATTAATAGTTATAAAAAATTAATGACTTTTAAATAATTTATAATTTTTTATTTCTTGCTTGATTAAAGTGACCAGATGTTTTATGTTGGGATGGGGATGTGTCAAAATAAAAATTAAAAAAAAAGGGCTTAACACGTTCCTGAGAGGACACCATTTTCTTAGTTTATTTAGTTGACTGTCAATAAAATGTCTTCGATCTATCTTTTCGTATATTTATTAATATAAAAATTACAAAAATCGCATACTTCTGATAAATTAATAAAAAAAATTAAAAACACTTTTTTTCGTAACAAAAAGTTAACTACACAGAAAATAATAGTCTCAATACAAAAAATATCAAAAATTACTATATAGATAAAACCATCATAATAATAATAATAAATAAATAATTGCATTATCTATATGTATTTTTTCGCTGAGTGAAATTTTTAATAATTCTTCATTACTTTAAATATTCTTATAAAATTCTTCACAAGAATTGGAAAAATTGCATTTATCTTGTAATACTAATTTCACGTTTCTGCGCTCAGCTGCGTTTTTTTCTGAAGTCTAAAACTTATTCACCACTGAAAAAACTTTCCGTTATACCATTGGTGCCTGGCAAGCATAACGCAAATTCAATTATTTTCTTAATATTCCTGAATGATATGTTGTTAAGGTCGGTTCCCACTTACGGAAAAGTCGCTATCGAAAATAATTAGGTATACAAAATATATTTTCTTTTTCCGGATGGTTTCCGTCCGTAAAATTTAGTGTGTTCCCATCTAATCCGGAAAAGATTTTCTAAAGCACCAGCTATTGACACTTGTCTTCTGAAGTCACACGTTCAAAATTATTTCTTGATTCTTCGTCCTCTTACCTTCCATGCTTAAATTTCTTTCCATTCGATGATTGTGCGCGCCACGTATGACGTCGCTCTCTCAACGGTACGCTATTGGTTTAAAATATTCTTTTTCCGGATCACATTACTGAAAAGATGTTGAACTCTATATTCCGGATACTTTCTGCACCACTTATACGGAAAATTTTCGAGTTTTCTGTTTCCGGATTATTTTTACGTAGTACTTTTACGTAAGTGGGAACGGGCCTTGGTATCAAAATGACTAAATGTCTGTCTATCCACCTTGTATCAGTGACGTACAGTGAGTGATAGATACTGCATATCCATTCTTTCTTTTAATTTAAAATTTAAATCGGCTATTTCTGTAACAATGTTCATAATAGTATTTTTATCATCTTCAACACTTGTCTCATACAGGTAGAAACATTAGCTACCACCGTTCTTTAAAGAGTTATTGAAGAAAAGACCTTCATATGCCTTAAAGACAATAAGTACGATCCAGGATATGATACCGCCCTTTGAGCAACTCATAAGGGATATGGATCATCTTCAACAAGAAAGAAGCCGCTGGAGATTCGTAGATGAAGCAATAAGGCGTAAGTCTAAGAGCACACCAGAGATTATGAAAGCAAATAAAGAAAAACTGCTTATCAAACAAGTTCATCAGTGGTTGCAGACCAACGACTTATCGGTTACAAGAGAGGATAAATCTAAAAAATTGGTAATTTTAGAGAGGCAGATATATGACGGGTACATCGATGAATATATCAGACTATCTGAAGCAGAAGTGCTAGATAGATATCCCACGTCATCTTTAGTAAAGAAATGGAATAGATTGCTTAAGAATAAGAACATACCCGACTTTATGAAAGGGAAGAAAATTTCTAACCCAGCATGTCCGAGTCTTTTTGCTTATGCAAAAACGCATAAGACACCCTTAACTTTCCGCCCAATTGTTGAGAAGTGCAGGTCTCCCTTATATAATCTGGAAAAAGCTACAGCTGCATGAATAAGAAACATTTTTGCCAGTTAATAACAATAATATGAAGTAGAGGAAACAACTATGTGCCATTGTGAAAATGTTAAAAAGGTTACATGACAATCCGGGACAGTTTTCATTACGGGGCATACAACTCAAATCCAGGACAATCCCACATAATCCGGGATGTCTGGTTACTTTATGTTTAATATTACATAACATTAGCCTGCAGAAGTATATCTTCATGAGATTTTTGGATTTAAACTTACTGTTAGGATATGACAAGTAATTTTTTGAGCTAAGAAGTTAAAATAGATTCATGTTTCAGCATGAACACAGACCAAGAGGTAAAGTTCCTAATAAATAACCATACTGTGGGATCATGATAATCATGGACAATTGCCCATTTAGTGATGATGTGCTTTTTGTGTGGCAAAAAGACATACCTAGGCCATGTCTGCTGAGCTAAACTACTATATTGATCATCCAATTCACCATATCAAATAATATAGTTAACCTGCATTTTTTTTAAATAGGAGTTGTCTAATATTTGAAGACTTCTCAGGTAGACACAACTATGAAATTCCACTACAAAAACCACTCTATGCTTCATTAACAATCTAGCAATATGTGTTAAGTTAGATAACATTCCCCAGATATGACAAAAATAAAATTTTATTGAAAATATTCAAAACATTTCTTAACAAGAAATGTTAGAATTGTTTTGAATATTTTATTCAAAACAATTCTTAAAGTTCTGTGTTATATATAATAAATTTGTATTAAATATAATACAAATTTGTAAATATGTATTAAATATAATATTTTAATAAATTTTAATACAAGTGCTTTATTATTTATTCATAAAATTGATTTTTAATAATAATTAAATATTTATTATTTATTATTATAAATTTTTTTATTATTATTATTAAAAATCAAACTATCATTAAACAGATACATAGCACCAACTCCGTGGGATAATCACCCCCACAGAAATTTTAACACAAGTCCAAAGTATCTTTTCCCCCTCGTGTTATTTTAACAGTGCAAAAATTAATATAAATTCAAATAATCATTAATATCAAAACAGGCATTCATTTTTCATGAAAAGCTATATAATTATTTGGATATGGCCCCATGGCAAGAATTAAATGTTGGTGTCACAGAACAGATAAAGTACCGTAATTAAAGATTATAGATTATTGATTAAGAAAAACTTAAAAAAGTATTTATTTTGATTTAATTTATAAAATTAACTTTTAAATTTATGTTTTTCAGATCAAAAGATTATCTCTCATTTTTATCAATCACAGCATTTTATAAATAATGAAATAGAACTTGGTATGAATATATGATGTATAATTGTTTTATATTGTTTCTGATTTTCATTTTAATACATTTTATTTAAGTTATCTGTATATACTGTAAAAATAATCACTTCGATAATAACAATTATTATTCCTTAGAACCATCAACCAATAATCCAGAAGTTTTGCTTCTATTTTGTGAAGATATTGCAGAATTTGCAGCAAAATTTAAAAATCTCCTTGAAAATTGTTTTAATATTAAAAATGTGTGTTCTGTGTTTAATTTAGAAGAAGAAGTTGAAATTCTTCAATCAGAAACTGATTGGATAATAAAGCGACTTGATAATTTTTTAGATTTAGAGGGGATTATCAAACAAAAGAAATTATCAAAGAAAGTTATTATTATAGAATCAAACAGTGCTGTTCAATATCAGTTACAAAGAATTACAAATCAAGAAGAATTTCAAAAATTAGTAAGTAATTACTTCTTATTAAAATTTAATTTTTTCTTTAAAATTATCAGGTAACTAAAAAATTTTGTGCAGTTTTTGATTATACTTAATAATTTTTTGATGTTCATCCTTATTATATAAAAATGTTTCTACTATCATATTTAACAAAGAAACAGATGCCATTTATTATAAAAATTATGGTCAACATATTCCAAATAATTCCATTTTCTCAAAATAAATCATTAAAATATATAAAAACTATATGAATATTTCGGTTACTTAATATATCAATATTTTGCAATTATAATTAATGATCAAAAATCTCTCATAGATTTTCAAATTTAATTTGATAATTGCAATTTAAATCTAAAAAATTTTTTGATATTTAATATTTATTTCTTGTATTGTGTGTTATTTCCCGTAATTAGATAATCTTGATAAAAATCAAAGATAAGTAATTTTTTGTATTATTACAATATATGCATAATTTTTTTGAAATAATTGTGATTTAAAAATAAACCTTTTAAAGTAGATTAACATTAAATTTATCAGCATATATAGATCTGTTGCAAATAAGATAAAATTATGTTTATTGATAGGAAAGTGAGCATTGACATTAAGAAAATGGCAAGTGTATATTACAATAAAAACTGTTATCTTTTTTATATTTCTTTTCTCAAATATAGAATTAATAAGAATCAAAATGCATTAATCTGTGTTACATTGTTTTTATATTACCCTCAAGATATTAATTTTTTATATCTTTGTTTAGCTATTAATATGTAACAGTAAGATTTACTTTCCTTTGTAAACTAAAAAAAATAAATGTCTAGAGAACAATGATTTTTAATACAGGAAAACCTGTGTCAGGTGGCCAGCTTGCGGCGGCTGAGATTGTGACCATCTAACACAGTTTGGCCACCAGACACACTTAGCTACAAGTTTCTTTATTAAACATCAAAGTTTAAAATACAAAGTTTATGATACAGTTTAACTTAATTAATATTTGTTTTTGGAATTTTTTCACTTTATAATGTTTAATTGATAGATGATCTAGAGCCCATCTGGCATTTCTGATCAAAACACAATTTGCTGGCCACTAGTTGATGTTGTACACAAGGTGCCAAAATTAAATATCACTGGCCATGGCCATGGAACACAGTTTAAAAATCCCGCAATATACTTGGGCAGATATTAAGGTGGCCACAGCTTGCAGATTGGCCACCAGTATAGGTTTTCCTGTACTAACTAAAAAAGTGATACTATAATTATGCAAATAATTAAAATTAGAATTAAATAATCATCAAAAATTGTTCATTAGGAAAATATTTAATGAACACACATTTAGGATACTATAATTTAATTTATTTATTATTATCAAAAAGTACTAGTAAACAGTTTTTCATAATTAGAAACCAGACTTATTTTCTTACTACTACTATGCTATTCAATAAAACACAATAACTATGTTATCTCCATTTACTTTATAATTCATTAATAATTTGTACTTTATCACAATAATTTTTTCTTTTCTTGTTATCTTACAATATTTTCATATCTTTTAGAACCATTAAATACAACTTATAATATATTAGTAGTTAGTAAATTGGAATAAGGGTTGGAATTTTAAAAAGTTATATATTAACTTGATTGATCTTAATCCAATATTCATTTCTTTTGCAGATATAATTAAAAAATAAGATATTCTTAATTTTAATTTATTTTTATATCTTAGTTTCAAATGCATATTATAATGAAATATTTATAGATTGTTGTGAATGCAGTTTTAAATAATAATGATTCCTTAAAAATTTTGGATTGTTTTAATAGTTGAAAAATTTATATATTATTTTTATTTCTGTAAATTAAAGAGGAACACATATATAAAAAGATTTTATAATATTAGTTGTTTTCTTTTTAATAAGTTTTCTATTTATAGTTTCTAATTATTTTCAAACCACATTATATATAAGAAATATATAGTTCTAAGAGATCATATAATTATAAAATTAAAATGATATTTAATGCTTTTTATTGTGACAAATATAAAATAAACAAAATCAAAATGTAAATGTCTAACTTGTAGATTTCTCCTTGATAATGTCATTTACAAGATTATAAAATAATATTTTTTTTATTGCAGATTTCTTCAGTTAAGGAAAGATATGACATTTTATTTATTAATAGTATAGCAAAAATCACACATAATCTGGCTGCAAGCTTATCTGATTATTTGCATATTTTTGTTGTTCATTTTGAAAATATTCCAAACAATGTGTTTCTTAAGAATATTACTCCAAAAAGAAGATTTTATATCCCAACACATTTATTTAAATTATACTGTGGACTAATGGAACAAAAATGGCAAATATTGGAAGAAGAAGAGGCATTAAATAACTGGAGGACCAATTTATCTTATATTGAATTTGTTGAATTTTTAAATAATTCATCTTTAAATAACACAGATGTAATTGAAGATTAAAAATTTAAAAAAAAATTGCTTTGTTTCTAACATTAGCATATAGCAGTTATTTTTTGTCAAATTATAATTTTCAAAAACAATATAAAACATCTTAAATGTCTCATGAAAATGTCTAAACTTTTTCATGTGACCATTTAAGATGTTTTATAAAATGAATGATCTGAGTCTGCATTTCAAATTTTTTTTGGGCAATCCGAGCCTAGACATTGAGCTCCATCCTTCAAATCCCAGACATCAACCCATAATGAAGTTTCTGAAATGACTACTGTCATATATATATATTCTTTGTACAGAGTTGGAGCATAAATTAATCAATTGAAAACTAATATTAAAAATTTATTGTATGACAAAGCATAATTTGCTGTATTTACCTTTGTAATTTTTTGTAATTTATTTTCAACTTTTAAATATAATTAGACTTATGAATCTGGAAATCTCAATTATAATTATAAAAAAAATTTGGGATAAAAATTATTCTTAACATCAAAAAATTTACTGGCTTATTTTTTTAATACTTTTTAAGCTTTCAAATAATGTATTATAAAATTAATTTCTTTATTCTATCTATTGTGATTCTCTATTTTAAATTGAATAAGAGTGAGAATGATTAAGTTTTGATAGTTAATTATTGTGTATTTAAGTTGATGTCATTTTGTTAAATATTAAAATTCATCACCTGCAATTCTTTCTACAAAATGTAATGATAAAATATTGAAAGATAAGAATGACTGTTCACAACGAAAAGCTGATGATGATATTTATATCATCGAAAACATTTTCTAAATAAAAGTTTTTGATCTATTTTTAATACTGCTAAATGTGCTATTTAATTTTCTTATATCGTTATAATAAATAAGCAGGTAAAAGTCGAACTTATAAGAATGGTTGTTTTTCTGAAGTAGGAAAATATCTGATTTATAATTCATTTTATTAGTAACTGCTGTAAAAAAAGAATGTTTTGTTGCTATAATAATTTCTAGCAATCATATTCCTTTCATAATCTGCATAGCCCTATTACATATTTAATGGCATTTATTTTTAAATAATGATCCTAGAATGGGAATTCTAAAATTCAGCACACAATATCAAGTGAAACAGGGTCATCCATCAAACAATATATGAAATGACATCATTAGACATAAGCATTGTAATGTTTTGAAGAAAAAGAAAATTATTACCTGTGGTGGAGGGCAGTTGCCATGTTGTGTCAGGATAGCAATGGTGAACACGTGATTAGAAAGAAAAAAAAAGAATTTTTAGTTTCGCTATTTAAAAAAAGGCAAGATATTAGTCTTTTTTGATGAATAAAAGAAAAAAGAAAAATAGAAGAAAATCTTTTTTGGCCAGTTTGTTGATTTGTGTTATTATTACTGTAATTATGCTAATAAAACAGCAACATAAGAAGATAGCCGTTTGGTGGCACAGACATTCTTTGTCAATGTGTCTAGTGGTGTTAGTGACTGTTTGCTGTTTTGGTACTTGTGGCATCGTTAGTGGATTGTTCGTATTTTATGTCAAGATGGACTGATTATGGTGTGATGTTTGTTGGAACTTTGTGTGTATGTTATACTTCAAAAAGAAGACAGAGATATCTGACTAGAAAGTCATTTGGAAAAATTTTGGAATTAACATATAACCTTGAGAGGCATATTGTTTTTTTTGTAAGTTCTTTAATTAATTTTAATAAAAAGTTCTTAGTTAATGATGATGCATTGTTTTGAAGCTGTTAACAAACTGAAAGATTGGCTAGACAATAACAAAATTGTTATTAATATTACAATAACAGCGGTAAAGAAGAGGAGGGCGGAGGGGATGCGGGGTCAAACTCTGGGTGGAAGTTTGGGTGTAAACCCAGCTTTCGCAGCATCATTGTGATGATATGATGTAATCAATGCTAGCACAGTGAGTGATGTTCTAATTTGTATTGATGTACATCACTATAATATCAATATAACAGTGGATATGACTGTCTATATATGATAAATTATGTGTCATAATTGTTCAGGCAATACTGAGCAATCTAGCTAGGTTACATTTAATTTGCTAATATGTCTATGCTATTTCACAGATATGATCTTAAATATTAGAATCTATCAAGATCTCAATTGCTTGTAACAAATAGAGTGAGAGAGAAAAAACACAAAAATACAAAGTAATCATTAGACCACATGCAAGCTATCATATTCTATCACTAGATATGACATGATATGGTATTATATTAAAAGTTGTTATAAAACATGTAATTTAACAATAGAAAATAAATTTAGAATAGCAGCTTCTAGTAAATTTGATCAAATACAGATTAAAATTTGGACATTTAGTTAACCATTTGAGAACCAATGGTTAACTAACAATTCTATTTTTTTTTTAAATTTTAATAAGCTTTCACTCAATTTATGAGTATATTACTCATATGTCAAGTGGAATGTAATGTAGTGTTGATATTCTTATAAGAAAAAGAATATTTTTCTGATTCAAAATTTCATAATTTAACCAAATTAATTCCTCTTTCTGACAATAATACTCTAAATTAAGTGACAAAATATAAAATATACACATAAGAGACACATATACAATAATCAAGTCTCTTAAAAATTACATTTTCTTAGTAACACAAAGAATGCATATAGACATTGCAATATAAAATTGGCTATAAGGAACAAAACATGAATATCTAAAAGTCATCCAATAAATTACTATCAACTATCTCTTTTTATCATTAACAGATTATATAGAAATTATTAAACATAATTTAATATCAATAAGAATTATTACACAATGTCTATTAATAAATTCTACTAATTGTACACTATTACTATATATATTTTCTTGGTTTCTGTTATTTTTCATATTTTCAGAGTGTAAGGTGATTATACTATAAAATCTAGTACACTGCTTTTTGCTAATACAATATTTTTACAGCTCTAAAAGCAGGAATATTAATATACCTTTATAAATTACACTCAGATTCTATATTACATAATTTTATTCATTTAATCCGAAGCACTTTTGGCATATTCATATCCCTCTTCAGCAGTACAAGAAAGTTTGTACCACTGAAGAGGGCTATAAATATTATTTTATTTGTTTAATCCGCTAAAGCACTTCGGATTAAACAAATAAAATTGTGTAATATAGAATCTGAGTGTAATTTATAAAATGATATTAATATTCCTGCTTTTAGAGCTGTAAAAATATCGTGTAAGGTGATTATTATGAATTTTGTAGATTTATAATAAAAATACCACATACAATAGATATAAGGTGAAATTTAAGTGAAAAATAGAAATCATCATAAATAACATAAAAATACAATTACTTTGGTTCAGCAAAAAAACTGAGTTAAGTTTTTGCTGACTCATATGAGTTTTATATGTTTAAATTGTAATTGATATTTGTGAAAAAATTATTATTAATTTTTTCAACTTATGCAGAAATTTTTTGGATGAATTAATTGCATAAGTTGAGTATCTACTGTAATTGAATAGCACTTTCCATGAAGACTTCAAACAAAAGAATATTTTCTTATAAAATTTTTTACCCATTTTTTACCAATCATATTCTTTAATAAAAATCAAGATTAAAAAAATTATGCAAAAATATTTCTTCTCATAATTCCAAAGTTGTAAGGGAAAATTATGCCAGTAATCTTATAATTTATTCACAAAATTAAATTTTTAAAAAGTTTAATTTAATATAGTGTTGAAGAAGGTAAATTTAGATCCTGGGAAAGTTCAGATATTTTTTGTATTGTGTCTTCTGCATTCACCACACAAAGGAGCAAAAAGAACTGATCTCTCTTTTCAAAACAAACTATGTAGCTACAGTCAATTCTCATTATTCACGGACTCGGTATTCACGTATTCAACTATTTGCGAAAATTTATTTGTAACCACAAAATCAATATGCGCGGAGCTTTCACGCTTATTTGCGGATTCCTGCTGAGCAGCGAAAATACTTTTACACCAATGTAAACTCTAATAAATAAAGTTGTTTATTACCAAATGTAGTCTCTGAATAAGTTTGCTGGAAAATTTCTCATTATCTATCCTTCCTAACTCCACAGATCTCAGGTAGGTCAAAAGTTTGTTCATATTGTCCACAAGTTCCATAGAAGAATGTGACCCTATGCTTGAATGCAGCCTCAAACTTAGGCATCTAAATTCATGTACATTTGCTCCTTATGCCGAAATTTTAGATCTGAAGCAAAAAGCGATGCAGACAAGGCTGACACAGTTTTTAAACACAGTTCAGAAAGACAATGAGTCACTTGTCATATCAAACATCTTGCAACATCAAAAAAACTATCAATCAAAAATAAGATTTTATTTACTATATAGTTAGTTTTAAAAATTAAATAAAGTTTACTGTAATTATAATACTGTGTATAGTGCTATAAACTGTATATATTGTAATTACTTGTAAGTAATGTAATATACATTAAATAAGGTGTCTTAAACAGAAAAACACACATAAAACAAGTATGAAAATGTTAAGAAGAAAGGTTCGCAGGAACTTAACTCTGTATTTCCCATAGACCAATAGTCACTATTCGCTAATTCAGTATTTGCAAAGAATTTATGGAACGAAACTACCACGAATAGTGAGTACCTTTAACAAAAGTATAACTCACATGTTCATGTCATGAACATGAAATATTCAGAGTAATTTGAAGATGCCAAAGCATGTGCAACACAGAGGTCATTGCTGGAGTGCACAAAAGACATGGAAAGCTATTCAATTTAAATTCTGTTTGTTAGTTTCAGTTAACATATTGGTGTCAGTGCAACAACATGTAGTTGTCAGAAATTTCGCATCACAGGTATGGGTATCAATGATGTGCCGACAGTAGTTGCCTTAAAATCAATTGTATATATTTTACTCCTGGTTTTGGCAGATTGCATTTTTTTCTTATGACCATAATTTGAATGAAATCCTGCACACAAAAAGTATACCCATCAAGATGTACTACATTTCATTTTTTTTTTATAAATGCTTATTTTTATTTACAAAATATATAATATAAACAAATTATTTACCAAAAATTAACAATTTGTAATACTTCTCATTTTTTTTCCCACAAATAATACAAAATCTGATGATTACAGAATAAATAATAGATTATATTAATTAGAGTAACTAATCAGCCAATTTTTGTTTACTTTCAGTTGTTTCCTGCAATAATTGATCTCGCATTTTATTTCTGCACTTGTTTGTCTTCTAGTTGCCATTGCTTGACAACTACACTGCCAAAATTAATTAAATTTTTTCAATTTTTTAATAATATTGTGAATGATACAAATTTGAATACATATTAATATTTTTAATAATAATATGTATAAAAGTGAAATTTTTGGATGAATATATTTTAAAAATATTTTTTCCTAATAATTCACCAATTTCAAGCCATTTTTCAAAATTATTTTGGCTCAATGAAAAACAATTTTCTTTAAAAGAATGATAGTTGAAACATTGTCAACAGGAGTTGTTCATACTGAAAATTTTCAAATTTTGTATTTTATTCGTTTTTGGATTTCCTATAGAAAAATGAAAAAAATCCACTTTAAGATCATGTTCCAATCCAATCAAACCCCAAAATTTTCCTATAGTCATATCAATGTGTTAAGCAGCTATATTGCACATGATATATACTTATGTGATGATGGCCCACCAAAAGTTGGCAACACTCATGATGGGGCCAACACAAACAACCACCTTCTGAAAAACGAAGTGTTGGACTCAAATTTAAATCTGGACCTGTCAAGGTGATAAGTAACTGATTTATCATGTAGCCATCTTGCCAACTAAACTATTTGATTTCTATATAAAATTTTGTGTAAGCCTGATGCATAGTCAATCAAATGCATGCATACATTGCACATAAAAATTGCAAGAAGTAATATATACTTTACATATTATACAATAATTTTACACATATACAGTACAGGTAATCCTCAACTTATGATTTTTACTTACAAAACTGATATAATTAATAAATTCTATGATTGGTTAATACAATTCAATTAGTTTGAGTTCCTGACCCAATGGTCTGCTATATGGAAAATGGCCATTTTTGTATCTGATTTTTGTAGTGTTGTGTTCTTTCTGTTTATTGAGATAATGTATAGTGTCCTAGTAAACATTAATATTGAGAAATCCATAAATTTTTGGAATTTCTGACTTCTGACCAAATCCAACTTACAACAGCAGGGCTTGAACTGAACCCAGTCATAAGCCAAGGAGTGTCTGTATATAAATTCAGATAAAAGCAAAAGAATTTAAACTATAAATTCAAAATATTTTAACTGAATTTCATTAAAATTAGGATAACTGAAAATAAATCATTAAAAACTGTGAAAGAATATGGAGATATTTAATAAATAATTTTCATACACCCAGTGTTAAATATTTTAATTTATATGAATTCTTGAAAATAATATAATATTACAGAATTTTATATATGCTTATCAAATTTCTTTGGCAATATTAGTCAATTCATATATAGAGACTGTTACTGTTCTTCACTAGCTGTAAATTTTCTTATTTCTGCATAAGTTAAATAACCATCTTTGTTTTCATCATTATCTAAAAATGAATCAATAGCATCTGCAAACATAAAATCATCATTTGTATAAAACTATTGATAAGTATTTAATAAAATATTTAATTATATATTATTTTTTTGTTCTTTTTTTAAACAAAACTGATTGAAAAAACAAAATGATGTTTTTAAATGAAAAATAAATATGCTGTTTATTATTAATAAATTCCAAAATAATCATTAATATAAAGTAAAACATCTGTAATTCAATCACTGAAAAGACATTTTTAGTAAAATTGGCAAAGGTTATTTTATAATTCATAGCACTGATGTTAGTGATCCTGTAATCTTGTATAAATAACATACTAATTATTATTTATAAAAGATTTTCCAAGATATTAATAATTTTTTTAGCACAAAATCAATGTTTAAAAAAATTTTTTAACTTTTATTATAGGTAATGAATTTATTTTAGATTTAAAAAATAAGTGTAAAATTATCTATATAATAAAAGGTTTTGTTTAATTTGGATAATTTATTGTTTGATTAAATATTTAAAATATTTTTTAAAAATATGAAAATACTGATTAAATATTCAGTTCAATTAAAAAATTAAATAATTTGATATAAAAAAATACTTACTAGTAAGATCAACATCCGAAATGGTGGTAGGATTATCTGAATGTTCCATTGTATGTTTCATTGCAATGGATAGTTCTAAACCATCCAGCTTATTGTTATCATCAAAATCATGCATTCTATAAAATTAATAATTCAATTTATTATATAATCAAAATTATATATGCAAGCATTCCTTAAGTTACAAATTTCATAGTTATTAATATACACTTCTATTATTTAGTCAGTATTTTTATTAATTAATGACAAGTATTTTGTAAAATAAATGGTCAGTATAAATAATTAAATGTCAGTATCAAATTGCAATTTGTCAGTATAATTTAAATTTTTGATCGGTATAAATAATAAAATTGCAGTAATATTTTTTAGTTGGTATTTTTTATTGGTTAGTATCTTTGTGGGATCAGAACGTTTTTATTGTAAAATGAGAGAAAATATAAGTATTGTATAAGAAAAAATGATTTATTATATTAAAGAACAAAACATAAAAATGCAAAATAATATATTTTTGTTACTTAACTAATTATCAAAAAAATACTAAATATTAATACATATAAAAGAAACTTACAATAAAGTAAGTTTCTTTTATACTAAATATAGGTAATAAAGTAAAAAATGTTTAATTAATCAATTAAAAGAGCACAGGTTGCTGATTTCGGCCTTCCTCTTGAATGTTCTCACCTATAGGTACTTTTTTAGCTGCTGGGAGAGGTTTGACATATTTTAAGCATATAGATAAGCTTATTATATGCTTGCAAATAAATTTCTTAAAAAAGTTGGGCAAGTGCAGTAACCATATATCTAGTTTTCTTCTTCTTTTGGTAAATTCACAATCCAAATTTTGAATGCTCTATATTTAAATTGATCATAAGTATTCCAATGCATTTCTAACACAGTTGATATTTCCTCTTCTGAAACATTACATTCCTCATTCGACATACAAAAATACTGAATTGAATTGTTGCATATCATTGCTGATACATTCATGTTTGCTTTTGCCGAGTGGTAATCTTTTATCCATTGATGCAATTCAATTGTAGTCAAAGTCTTGAACATTCAACTATTGATTATATATTCTTTTGACCACTTTACTATGAATTTATTAACTCAAGAAATCTTGGCAGAGGTAGTTGTAAATTATAATGTCAACTTTTAATTAATTGAAATGAAAATTTGTACTTAATATTGATGAAGAATATCTCGATCAAAGACAAGTAGGTTGGCCGAAGTTCAAAGACAGGAAAAATAGTTCTAGTGTATTTTGCTTGAATAAAGCATAAAACATTAAAAATGTAAACCAATATGAAACCAAAATTACATATTATGCCAATATTTTATTAATTTAAATAAAAAGTTATACTTAATATCAGTGAAAGATATCTCCATCTTACAAGGAGATGTTCAAATCATTGAATTTCTTCAAACTTGGCAATTTTTACAAGCCCATAGGCACAATGAAATCTTTAAGTAGTAAAGTGAAACTCTCAAGAATTTGCGTGAAAATCACATTTAAAGTTTTCATAACAATTTATATAATACTGTTTTTTACATGGTAGTTTAAGCAAGTATAGTATAATGGTTACAGTGAACATATATTATCTGTTTGGATCATGGTTTGAGATTTGAATTTTTTAAAAATTTTTACTATTTTTTATATTAATATAAAAATTATTTAATATTTTATGAAATTTTTTAAATAATATAAAAATTATTTAATATTTATTAATATATAATATATAAAATATAATGGCAGCAGCTTTTACTGACAGTTAATGTTATCACATACTGATATTTTTTTTTTTATAAATACTGATCATCTGTTTAAAATACTGACAAATTATTATATTTACAAATATTTTAATTAAAATACTGACAGTTTTTATATTAACCATTGTAATACTGACCACTTATATTACGTACTAATATTTTATTATAAATATTGACCAAAAATGTTTAAAAATACTGACTCAATAAATAGCAGGTGTTAGTATATCATTTCATTTTCAAATTTCAGCAAATTTCAAATGCTAAGAATTTTAAATATTATGAATATCAGAAAACTCTAGCAATACTTACAATGTAAAACTACTAGTTATTTAATATATTATGGCAGTATTTCAAGATGGAGGAGATTATATCAAAAACCTTCAATATTATAAAATTGAAGTTTTTATTCAAATCTCTAAAATAAGAAACTTCTAATTTAAATATCTGAATTGAAAACTTCTTCCAATTACCTTATTGTGATATGACACCCAGTACTTCTGAAATCATTGCATATATTATATTCAATAGCTTCAGACATATTGAAATCATCAATATAATCAATGATTTCAGTACTTTTGGATACCAAATGACAATAATATAATTGTTTATGAGTTACAAATAAAATTTATGTATGAATTAAGATGTAACTTGAGGAACATCTACATATAGTTTTTTATATATAACAGTAAAACAGATTAATTCAATATTCAATTAAAATTTCAGTTTTTAATTCATTTTTTAAAATTAATGAATAGTCTAAATAGTACTAGATACCCTAGGTTAGTGATGTCAAATTCAAATTGCTTTGCAGGCCAAATACAAATTTGAAAGAAAATGAAGGGCCAAATATTTTAAAATATTTGAAATGAAAGAAAGGATGGATATGAAAGGAATGAAAGGAAAATATTTATTTGTAATTTCATTTTTTCTTACAAAGGTATCAAAATAACATTATATAATTATGAGATTATAAAACAATTTTAGTAATGTTAAATTGTAATAATTTTCTGACTGTAACAAATAGCTAAAACATCTTCATGGGCCATACAAAATTGTTTTGCAGGTTGGATGTGGCCCATGGGCCACCAGTTTGAGACTATTGGTCTAGGTAGTATTGCAAAGTTGTAATATTCAAAATTAACAATAGCTCTAAAGATACCTAATGATTTCATAACTCTGCAAGATTCTAGAGTTCAGCCTGGCCAGGCTTCTATACTTCCAGAAAATAATTTCCGAAAATAAAGTAACAACAAAAGTAAATCTAACACGAACGATATCTTCCATGATGCCCGATTTGGGAGAATTTGTGCTGAAAAATAAACCCATTCATCGCATTAAATACTATGTTATATTAAACATGTATTCTATTTTTCATTTTTTTTCGTAAGTTTGTTTAATTCTATTAAAAAATTATTACACTATAATAAATACAGTGGATTCCGCTTAATTGGGACACATCAGGCCAAGCCATTTTGTCCCAATTAAACGAAGTAATAATAAATTCTAAAATAAAATATGTAATTCGCCCCAATTAAATGAAGTAGTAATAAATTCTAAAATAAAATATGTAATTCGTATGGGACTAAGCCATTTTGGTCCAGCTGTCATCATTAAACCAAGTAATAATAAATTCTAAAATAAAATATGTAATTCGTAGAAATAGGTTAAAAAATAATAATTAGGTACCTATTTTAATGATTTATTAAAATTGTACCTAATTATTAATTTTTTACCGATCTCTTTATTCAATACTGAGCCGCTGATATTCACGCCTTGCCCGCTAACTATAGAAATCCATTGATCTAATGCTTCTTTGATCTCAGAAAATTTATTATTCAAAACAATTCAACTATAACATAATTTTTATTGAGTCAATGATTTTTTTAAAGCGATATATATTTTCTAATTTTTTCCTTAGTCTTTATTTCCGCCTTTTTCAGAAAATCCATTCTCTTGGAACGACGAAGTTATTTCGAATAAAACAATAATAATGATAACTTTACGAAGAAAATCAATTAAATTATGAAACCAGTAAACAAATAATTTTAATTAGAATAATTACAATGAAAAAAAATTAAATCGATATATTTTAAATTAATATTAAAATTTTCTAAAATTATTTTAGAATACGTTAGTAAAGAAACAAATGCATAACTTATACAGAAAAATTTGAATTTTTATTGATAATTATGTTATAACTTTATATAATTATTCCAAAGAATTTTTTCCTTTCGTTCGTGGTATAAGCTATGAATTTAATTCTATAAATAGATATATATATTGCTTTGTACTGAATCATTCTGTGCATAATTTATGTCAAAATTAACTATAATAATAAAATAATTAGCGAATATTTACAAGTAAATTAAAATTTATAACACTGCTTGCAAATACTTTTTTCGATGAATATAAATTTAATTTTTTCGCGAATTTAGATTGCTATAACTTAGTTTTAAAATAACTATTTTTAACGAAATTTTATTAGAGTATAAATTGTGATAAATGTAGAAACTTAACGAAGGTTTTTTTCAAATGATTTTTTTGTCAAACTTATGACGAGATGGTCAAATGACCAATGGTCGAACTGAAAATCTTAAAGAGTTAAATCGTCGATCATTGAGGTGAGCTAGCGTTGTCTCGTATCGTTTAATGGTCTTGTTACAAGAAGTGACATTTTGCAGGACCTTGTCACCGATTGTCTGTGACTTATTGGTTTCATTAGAGGTTCGACAGATCGTCCGTTTAGCGCACAGAAAATGACTACTGTAAATTTTTTCATTTGCATAAAGAAACAGCTTGCATAATAATTTAAAAATCTTTAAAAGTTTTATAGCGGAAAAAGAACTTAATTAGCATTTTAATGGATGTTAATTAATAAAATTTGATTGGAATATATTAGGGATTGTTGCTATTTTGTGTTTGCTTGCGAATTTAAATTTTATTGCAGCATTTTAACGAAAAATTGCACAGGTATAGTTAAAATCTTAGCATTTATAGAAAGTTTAATCAGTTAAGTTAACCCATTCTGTGTGCATTTAGCAACAAATATGATTTTATGCTTAGTAGGTAAGAATTCCGAGATTATGGTAAGAGTCTTGGCACTTATGGAAAATTTTCTTTAAGTTAACTCTAGCGCATATTTTCCACAACAAATACGATTTTCTGTTTAGTAGCCTAACATTACTTCTAACGATAAAATATCAATAAAATTCATTTGAATATTATAGAATCTGAAGTGGAATTTGTCAAAGTCGAGTCCCGTTTTACGACACATCGATCCGTTTAACTCTACTAAATTGCAGTTTTATCATTTTAGTTGTATTATAATTGGACTCTTGTTTATGTAACTAACAGATGCGAATCATTTGCCCTTAATGTTTCACGTCTCGCATCCTGTGCTGTTAGACAGCTTAAATTACAAGACGTGCCATGTCACAGGAATCGTCAGCCTGTTGCTAAGTTACGTGTGTGATGCCATCTGAGGTTAGCAGCAAAGAAGTCAAATTGACTAGATGAGACATCGTGGTCCCACCAAGGACAACATTCCTCTTATAATCGTTAATATGAAACAAGTTTTAGTAAAACAAGGACCTCCAACAACATCATCACCCCATTCTTTAATTATTCAAGTTAGTTTTGTTAAGAATTATTAATTTGCATTAAAAAATGCTATTGATCCATTGGTTATTAAAGTTTTCACTGCAAGTTTAAAAATTTTTTACATATTCTAATCAGTAGAGTTAACGAAATTATCGAATTTTTTTTCCTGTTTTGTTAACGAAATGATGGGTTAGTCAGGGGGAATAACATAAATTCATATAAATTATTTTAAGGATGACAGCAATATAGTGACCAGGGATCTATTAGCATCTTTTCATTACCTTGTCATCAGCAGATGGGACGTAGATAAGACAACAGAGCATCCAACCTTAAAATATATTCATCGCATTATCTTTACCTGAGCATCAAGCTGGTTACAAAAAAATAATAATAATAATATCTAACGTTAGAATTGATTAATATGTAATCCATAATTTTGTACAGTAACCAATGACACTTATTTATATATTTAAAAAAAAAAGATTAAAAAATGCAAAATTTGAAATTTTATGACTAGTGAATAAAATCGATACTTCGACTCGAGAATATTTGTCTTTAAAACGCATTTCTGATGCAAATAATTTTTACTTTTGGCAAAAATTTCCGGTAAAGTGCTTTAAGTATCGAATCCGTCCCTAGAGGAGTTTTAACTAATAAATTTTGCGCAAAAAATTTACCCACAAAATTAAAAAAAAATTCTACAAGAAGATTACTTTAAATCGGCTTTAAAAAGTATAAAAATGGATTGTGGGATTTTTCGAAACTTTTTCAAAATTTTTTTTCCTTAGTTGTGTAAATAATTAAAATTGCGTTAATTGTCTAAGGATAAATTATAGTTTGAGAAGAGAGTTAAAGTATATGGCGAACAACATTGGTCGTGTTGGGTGCGCATGCTTGGATAAGACAAAGTTGAGATGCCCGTAGGATATTTCGGCGTTACGTAGTGTCAGCCACAAAGTAAGGATGTCATCTAGTACCAAGAACCTAAATTTGAACCTGAAAACGACAGAAGTTGACGGAAACGAAGTAAAAACGTCAACAGTCGATACTGTTGTAACTCTCAGGCAAACTTCCGACTCGAGAGAAACCTGGGATAAAAAAATCGAGTTCTTATTAGCCGTGATTGGTTTTGCTGTGGATTTGGGTAATGTCTGGAGATTTCCTTATATTTGCTATAGAAACGGAGGAGGTAAGTTTTAATTACTTTTGATAAAATCTTCAAAAATTGATTTTAAGCGCAACAAGTTGAGAGATCATTGATAAAACATTTTTAATTATATTTTATTTCTCGTAATTATAATTTTTTCACAAATATATTTTTTCTTTTAGAAAATACGGCTGCACAATCTAGAATTTGCCAACTTTAAATTATTAATGGATTGCTATGCAAAAAATTAACAAATTTTTTCATGATATATATACATTTTTATGAATGTATACCATATTTTTCGAATTATTAAATTGTTCTTCTTAATAATCGAAAACTTTTGATAAGATTAACAGCGTAATCTAGCGCTCTGTCAGATCTTATTTAGCACGTGTCTCTTGATACAATTAAATATGCAAGTAGTGTAGGTTAAGGAAACAAAAATGAAATGAAAGATTCTACATTATACAAAAAAATTTTTAATTGTGTAATTCTGTGATAAATTCGCATAGTTTGGAGTCTAAACTGATGATTAAATCGAAGTTACCTTTCTATTCTTTAGTAGTTCCGTATTTTTTGGTATCTTTATTTAACAATGGAAGAGGCCAAAAAAACGAATGTTTTCAATTATATGCAGAAGGTCAAATGTTTCTTTACTATAATTGAAACTTCCTTTTTCACGTGAAAAAGGAAGTTTCAATTATAGTAAAGAAACATTTCTTCTTATTTGTCACCTATTCGGAGAACGCACATAGTAAAACGATTCAATATTTCATCTGCACATTTATTCGTTTTTAAGCTTTCAATGAACGAAATGACCAAAATAAATTGTTACATTTCTCAGAATATCTGCTTGTAACCAAATGCATTAACTCAAAATTATAGTAAATTATATTTAGTAGAACTCAAGTAGAGTAATGCGTTACAAAATTACGAGACTTCACTTAATATGTAAAAGCATTTATGTTTCCTTAGACTGTAGCACTATGCGCATAAAAATTTTCGAGTAAAAGAATCTGATTTTTTTTCTTTGGTTATCAAATTTTATTACTATGACTTACCGAGTTCTTTAAATGAAACTAATTAGTCAACATTGGATTTTATTATAGCTCTCATTGTGACCGCGAAGAGAGGCAATAATTAGGCAATTATTAACAGATAGGTCTAGTTGTCATAAATGACTATAATAAGTTTCTTTCGCAATAAACTTCTTTCATGACCGCCTATGAAAAAGTAAATATTTCATTAAAAATTCTGTTAAGTTTTCCTGCCATTTATCGCAGTTCAGTAAAATATGAAACTTAATTTATAAAACTCTCATTAAAAAAAAAAAATGTTATTTAAAGTTAGTTAGTTATAAATTATTGAATAAATTCAGTTATTAAGTTTAGAATATTTTAAGTGTTATGTTTCTAAAAATTTTTAAGTTTTTATATTGAAAAATATATTTTTTAATCGTAAATTTATTTGTATTGAAACATTTTAACACTAAAAGAAAATTTTATATTCTCGGCTCTTTTTATAAAAAGAAACTTTAGAATATAACTCTGAACTTGAAGATATGTTAGCGTATGATATATGAATAAGTATATGTTCTAACAATTTCACTGAAAAGGAGAAAATTTTCGTTTTGTTTCCTTTTCGATTGATAATATTTTTTACCCTTCTATTGCATATTGCACGCATTTTATTGCTTTATAAATATATTATATGTTAGGAAATACAATGTATAGAAATGATAAAAATAAATATAAGAAATTAGAAAAAGCAAATTTCTTTAGAAAATAAGTGAAAAACTATTAAGATGAAAATTATCAGTTTGTTATTAACTATGAAATATAAGTGATAAAAATAAATATAAGAAATTAGAAAAAGCAAATTTCTTTAGAAGTAAATAAGTGAAAAACTATTAAGATGAAAATTATCAGTTTGTTATTAACTATGAAATATAAAATTTTGAATACATTTTAATAAATCTTTAATAAAAAATAATACAGTTTACAAAAATTTTATATGATTAGCAATTATTTTTAACTTTTAAATGAACGAAAATTAATGAAAAAAACTGTTTTGAAAATTTATTGCTTTCTTATAAATCAAGATAATAATTCATGTCTGTTTTTAAGTCATATTAGTTTATAAGTCTTATTAAAATATTTTTTCTTATACGCTATAATTTTTTATTATAAATTCATAAAAAAAGAAATATTTTTTTAACTGCTATACTTATTATTTTTTAAATTACTCATAAAACAGAAGAGAAAAAACTTACAACTTTTTGCTACGGAATAAATTATGCATAATTGTTTTAAAAAGGGTATTTTTTTATTTTAATATGTTCTTATCTACAAGTACGAGTGCTCATTTAAAAAATGTTAACTCGTATCAATCAATTTTCAAGTATCGTTTTCTGTCAGTTAATAAATTATATCGATGTAAAGACTTTTTGGCTATCCATAAATTCTTAAAGTGAATTCAATAAGATATTCAAAGCAATAAAAAAATATCGGAATAAGATAGATATTCATAATTTAAACAAAATATAGAATTCTAAAACTATAATGAGCTGTAATAATATATCCTCCAAGAGAAAATTTGAAAAATCAATCATTTATAGAAAATTGAGTTTATCTAAAAGCATTTTAAATTTTATTTTCGGATATTCTGATTTAAGAATTTCTGTGGGAAAAAAAAATTAAAAAAAATACTGTAATTGAATTGGGATATATCACAAATCCCATTTTATATTACTAGAAATTTTCGTTTACGGAGATTATTGCGATCCCTTTCTAACTGTCTTTTGCGACATTTTATTATAATCCGTTAGCTTTTTGGTTGGAGTTTCTTAAATATCCAAATTTTTTAATAAAAAAAATTATAAAGTTATTGCAAGTAAAACGATTTTTAGCTCAAAAAATTTGATAAACCTCTGCATGTTTTATGCACATCTCCGAAAGCAAATAAGTTTATAAATTGTAATTTTGTTTTTATACAAAGTGAATTTATTCAAAATTTACCTTTTTTCTGAAATAGTCTGTTTTTTTTAATATATTAGTTATATATAAAAAATTTACAATATATAATCAGTTTTCTGTATTTCTGCCTCGTTATTTTTTATATACTGTGCATTACACATACGAACTGTGATAGGTTCTGAATAGAATCTAAGAAAAGTAACATGGGGCTTGGGCTTCACATATTTGGAGCTCTCAAAAGCCATGAAAATATATGAATAATCTAAATTTTGGAATTCTTTTTATTTAGGAACCCAGGAATGGCACTTCTAGCTCCCTCTCTATCTGGGCTTGAATATAAGGTTCTAGTAACTAATTAATAAAATTGAAATTGTAGTCAGCGATGAAAATGCTTTCCTTCGCCTAATTTTGAGAAAATAATATTTAATGTCGCTAATAATTTTCAGCAAAACCCTTATTAATCAAAGAAGAAAAAACATTCCATATTAGTAAATCTGAAATGATTTGCTAATTTCAGATTTGTGAAATTTCTTTCTCTACTTCTCTTCTAGAAAGCATTACATGTGTGAGCTAAGTTATTAAACAAAAAATATATATATTTAAGTTTCCGAAGCCATTTTTATAACATATGTATTCATATGTGTTCTTGTTTTATATCTGTCGATAGTAAATATAGAGAGAACCAAATATAGCAGATAATTTAAGTTTTACATTATCATTCCTTATCTTTCAAACAACATATCTATTAATTTTTAAGAGATCTGTGTCTTCCCGTTTATCAAAATGGCAGTGGCTTGAAACATAAAAATGCAAATAATCTCTGAAACTGTCGCATATGAATATTATAGTTTACTAATAAATAAAATCAGATGATAGTCTTATATAATTTTTAATTCCATCTGAATGTTGTCAAAACATCCGAAAAATATCTAAGAACAAAATATAGCTAAGTATTCAAATCTCATAATTAAAAAATATAATCTACTTTATAAACATGTTTATTTCACATAAAATCAGTTTTATCAAGTTATTAATTATTTTATATAATTCTTTACTATTATAATAATCATAAGTTAGATATATTATCTTTTTTTAGTTTTCAAGTAAAGAAATATGGCTTTTAAAACTTTTTTTGGAAGCTAAAACAAATGATAAATGACAGTAGTTTTTGAGATCTATAACATACAAAATAAATATGAAATCTTCTTAAACAATCAAACGGTTAGGGATGCATGAAACCAAAAGTTAGACAAAGAATATGATAAATATTAGCACTTTATCTCATAAACCATATGGTAAAAATCTTTAACCAATCTTCACTTCACATTGTTTTGATTATTTAAACATTAGTGCTTATTATTTTTGGTTTTATATAGAATATATAAATTATTCACTTAGTTTTTTGTGATTATTATAATAAATAATTGAACGCGTTATTGTATAAAAAATGTCCTGTTTATATTGATTAATTATACTCCAATTATAAAGCTATATTTCTTAATATCGGATGGATAAATTTGTCTCTTATAAATTTGTAACTTTAAAAAAAATCGTTTACATAATTAAAGCAACAATCAAAACTATATACAAGAAATTATTAAAAATTGTATATCATCATAAATTTTAACAGAAACGCATTCCAACTAAATTTTTTAAACTTACCTATTCGAACTTACCGATTTATTTTGTCATAATCATTAATTTTGCTTAATGATTATGACAAAATAAATGAACTTTTTATATAAAAATCCTAAAATATTAGTTTTTATATTGAAAATTATCACCATAAGTTCATTTTTATCCTTAAGATTTACCCAGTTTAATATGAAACTTACTTGTTAGTTATATTTTTTACGCCGACCAAATTATTTAACTATACAAGAAAAAAATTATTTACAAGAAAATTAGACTGTTTTACATTTTTAAACATACAAAATGTATGTTTAATAAGAACATAATACTAAACTAACATAAAAATCAGTTAATATAAATTTAGCAAATTACGAAAAAGAATTAAAGGCACATTTAATTCAAATTAACAATTACATTAATAATTTTAAGGATGCTATACATTTACCATTGTTCGCTCTAGCATGGTTGCAGTAATGCCGGACTATGTCACATACAGAATATGATCTTAATCGATTCAGGCATATCGAATCATTTAATTAACTCAAAATATTTATGAAGTAGAGATTATAATTGTAATTTCCGTTTCATACTTTTTCATATTCATAATTTTCTAAGTTTACATTAATTGAAATTATATTATTTTAAATTTTATATCTTCTATATAATATTTTATGTATTTAAATATATATAAGCGTACATATTATTACTTATTAGGGTGTACCAATTTTTTATGAAAAAAGGGGGCACAGACACAAAAAGTTTAGAAACCATTGGTTTAATGCATTAATAACTAAGAAACTGAATAAATTCAAAAGCAATAAAATAATCTATTGATTATAAAATTCAAAGAGATTTAACACTGCTTGAAACACATAATAAACTTATGATAAATTTAAGCACTATACGCAGTGAGTTAAGAAGCAACGTTCAATAAATTGTAGTAAAAACGCTTTCGATATACAATGATATCAACTTCAGTTACAAACGGATTGGAACAGTCTGTTCCAATCCATTTGTAACTGAAGTTGATATCGTTGTATATCAAAAGCGTTTTTACTACAATTTATTGAACGTTGCTTCTTAACTCACTGCGTATAGTGCTTAAATTTATCATAAGTTTATAATCTATTGAATCCAAACACTTACAAAAATGTTAACAAAAGTTTAAAATAAACAATAAATAATAATAACAACAAGCAATAAAGCACAAAACAAGTTAGTGATAAAACTTGTTTAATGATCAATTCAAAGAACCAAAACAATAATAAATTTATTAATTTGAAATAAGAATTAACCTTAAAGATTAACAATCTAATACCTCCACACTTTGATACAGAAAAGTAACCAGCTGTTGATATCACAAAAGAAAAATTGAAAGTCACCAATTTAATTGAAAACCAAATTATACCTCACTGGCCTAGTGGCAAACATTTTTTAAACAAACATATAATAGCAACTTTTAGAAGTTCTGTGTTTGGCTCATTTACATACAGTTGTGCAACAAATTCTGTTTCTAGTTTACAGATAAAGCAAAGTCATGCCTTCATTTTTAGAATTAACAATACTTATTTACCGATTATAAATCATCAATAAGAGATCATTCTTCAATTCTCGAATCAGATCAGTGATTTTAATTTAGAATGAATGACATCACATGACAGTGAGATTGTTGGGAAAACGAAATTTCCATTCCATAACTTGTACTTTCAAACTTCTGAGAAAGAGAATGTGAAATATAATTTAATCCTTAAAATAAACATAATACTTCAAAAAATAATAATAAAAATAAAGAAGGACTAATAAAAATAATAAATAAGATAGGTTATTGTTAAATCTTCCCAATAAGAAAAGTCTAAGTAGTTCCCAATTGTTTTAAAGGGTAATCCCCAAATTAAACAAATCTGATTTGCATAAAAAACTGATATGCAAAATATACTAGGCCTCCACTTTGCATTGTTTCAGTTTGCATTTTTTTTTTTGAAGTTGCACTGTAAAATAATTAAGACATTTCATTTCAAGTTGAATTTCATATTTGCATCATTCCAGGAATCATATTTCCTTTGGTAACACAGTAGTACATTATATGGTACTACAATTACTGCCACAATACATAAATACAAATGAAATCCATTTATAATAATTTGATATTTACCATCTTTAGAAAACTGAAAAAATTGTTTTTCTGACATTTTCTTATTGCTGTTAGTGCATCCAATTATCTAAATATGTCAGATCTAATTAAGTCAGGTAATCCCTGACTTACATAATGTTGCATTAATTTAGTTAATGAGTCAAGCCAGAACCCAGCATCTGAAAAAACTGAAGGTGTGGGCCCCAGAATTGAATCCTGTCCTTTCAGGATGGTAAAGGACTGCTTTATCATTCAGCTAATGTGCTTATTTTTTAATATAACTGTTTTTAATGTTAAGTCTTTCTGACTCACTAGTACTGTATAACATATGTTCTGTCATACATAGATTTGATTTATGTAGAGTTTTGCAAAATGATCTACTTAGTAAGTCAGGAACTGTGAGCATTTATTGAATCCAACTGTTTTCTTACTTAATTTATTAAATCAGTATTGTTAAGTTACTTTTCTCTGCTTTATATCATCAATATAGCAGCTAACAAAAGAGAAATGTGTATTGCTGTACATGTAATTTTTTAGACCATAAAAAATACTATTCTTCCTTTAGTAATAGCAAACTGTGCATTCTTCAGTTACTGGTTAAATTATGAAGTAGGTTTATTGTTCATACTATGGGTACCACTCATAAATTTTCTATTTGTTGAAATTAATAATGTTAGTTCCCTATTTTTCATATTTCAAGTTTCTTATGGAAATTATATTTCAATTTGCATCATGTTTTTCAAGAATGCATCCACAACATAAAGCTTTAAAATTAATTATAATTCAATATATTATTAATTCATTACATTTCAATTATTAAAATTTCATCCTAACTATTAATAGTATCTTCTTTTGCTGCATTTGTATCCATTATACAGGGTGTCCGAAAAATATCTTTACACTTTTAGAAAATTATTAAAGAGATATAAAGAAGTATGGGCACTTAAGATTTTTTGCATTCAATAAAGAAAGTATCAAAGTTTTTTTAAATGAAGAGGACACTATATGGCACCCATGATGGCGCCAAATATAGGTCTCTTCTCAAAATGGTGCAAGTTGTAGCGTGATTTATCGAATTTAAATCTGCAACGGAGGTACAACATAAATTTCGATCTGCATATGATCGAAATCCACCTTCAAAACCGACAATTTATAACAACAGGTAGCGTTTTGCCAAAAGCGAAATCTGGTCAGCCTAGCAGAAGCTCCTATGATGTTGAATGAATTCATGAATCTTTTCATCGTAGTCCTCATAAATCGATTCATTTGGTGGCCCATCAATTACAAATATCTAGATCAACTATGCATGATGTAGTGTTGAAAAATCAAATTACAGCGGCCATCGGGACTGTCGATTCTGTACTGCTTCACAGAACCTTGCTTGAAATCTCTTACTGACTCAATGTGTTGCGTGCAACTAATGATGCACATATTGAAATGTTGTAAGAATTGTCAAAAAAACTGATATTTTCTTTATTGAATAAAAAAACTAAGTGCATATCTTTCTTTGTTTGTTTTTAATGATTTTCTAAAAGTATAAAGATACTTTTCGGACACCCTGTACTTAACTTGGATCAAATACATTTGAAAGAGAAACTAACTGATAACAACTTAGGTTTTATTTTAAAGAAAGAAAGAGAGGACAAAAAATTGATGAATTAACTGGATCTGGAAGTAATGATAGACAAGAGAGTATAGAACCAAGGTATTTAGAAAAATACTAAAAAACCTGTATCAATGCCAACATGGTCTGAAGAATCTTGGTACTATAAGAAAGCAGAGATTAAAACACTGCTTAAAAGAATTATAATAAATACAGAAAATAAGCAATAGGAATTGAATGGGTGATTAACATGGTTATAATAGATGTTCAGTGTGGTTTTGATATGGAAAGAAATGCAAAATAGGAAAGTAAGCATAAAGAGGGAGGACAGAAAGTTAAGTTTCAGGAGATGCTGGGTTATAAATCTTTAACTTAAAAAAAAAGGATTGAAAAGTTAGCAGGTTGCTTTTTAGTATATGAAAGAAGTAATATGCTTTTTAATAGTATAAGTAATTACAAGAATAAGGAGGATCTTTGGAACAAGAGAGAATTTATGTTATACTACGGAATAATAAAAATCTACACATGAGAGGAGTATATAGGATATACAAACAGAAGTTAAAAGGTTAGAATAAATGAACATAAAAACAACATTAGAAATGAAGCTATTACAACAGCATTAGTGCAACAAGTCAATATTTATGATTTACATATAGAATGGAATAGGACCAAAATTGTCAAGGAAATTAATAATTGTGATAAAGAAAAACAGCTGAAGTAGTAAAGATTTATAAACAAAAAATTAGATAAAAAAATGTGGCTAATGTCACAGCACCAGAAGATATAAAAACTGCATGGCACTGATGCACTAAAAATGTTTACAGTCATTAGAGTGATTTAATTTTTTAATTTATATCATCATCATTAAGACATTATTTTCTAAATAATTTTAAGTATAATAAATTTTTTAATTACATTTAAATTTTTATGTATATTTACGTATATCATATGTTATTTTTATAACTTTTAATGTTATATTGTGTGTAGCACTACTATGACAATAATATTTGTACATTTGCCATTATTCTTAGAATTTTATGGGATTTAAACTTGAATTTTCAATGTTTTTGTGTTTAGCATATGTTTTTGTAGTTTAATATTAGTGGTAAGACTAAAGAGAGCTGACTAAGTTGAAAGTATTTTCTTATAAGTAACTGTGCTGAAAAATAAATGTTTTTAACCCTGTTGAAGCTAGTTAATTACTGTGGGATTAAAATTTCATTATAATTCAATGTTTTCCATATAAATATTGCCAGATAATATTATGAAAAATGACTCAAAACAGATAAATATATTAATGAGAAAGTATGAAAAATTCATATGATAAAATCAGAATTATAATTTTAACCTTGAATGTCAATTCAAAGTCTAAATTTATCTCGCATCTAAAAGTGAGGGCAGGAAAGCTAATCAGAAAATTCTAAATTACTAATAAATATGCCCATTAAAAAATTAAAAAAAAAAAAAAATTAAACTCTTATTCTTTTGAAACTGAGAATAAAACAATTTAAGCATATTCAAATATACTGTATTATTTTAAGAAAATATAATATCAAATCTTTCATTATAATAATTAAAAAAAATAGACTTGTATCAAATTTGTAAAAATAATTTATTAAAATGACATTATCACAAATATAAAGTTTTGGATATTAATCCAAAACTTCAAAACAGATTGTATTTTTTACAAGAGCATTCAAATAATACATAAACATATTTTTGGTTATTTTAGATGTATTTCTCCTCTATGAAAAAACTATCATATGCAATTTACTTTCCCCTCTTAAATTACATAAGATTTTATTTCTCTACTCTTTCTTTGCAAATTAAAAATATAGAAGAATATAATATTTTATAAATTTGTAATTGTTAACATTTACAGTTTTTAATATTAAAAGTCAACAATAAATAAAATAGAAAATGTATGTAACACCCTACATGTAAATGTAAAGCACTATATACCAAATGTAGTGCATGTGTACTGTACAAATATGTAGTTCTAGCACATGAATTATACTGTATTGTCAGGACTTGATTAAGACCCTTTGGGGCCTGTAGGCACTAAAGTTTTTTTAAATGAAGTATAAAATTATTCAATAATTTTAATTTACTTTTGAGGCCTGTTATTGTTTGAGATCCTCTACACATATACATATTATGCTAGTGGATAATCCAACCCAGTGTATTGTACTGTTTTTAAAAATTTTTTTAATCTTACATAAAGCACTGGCACAACTCCTCCAACCGTCACATAAGAATTTTTTACTCTTTCCTTCCCTTAAAATGCTTATATAATACTTGAATCTCCCCAAACATTATTTCATTTTTCAATAATGCTAGTTATGCTAGCTTATCAGTTCAATCATTACCATAAATATGTAATTTTCTTTTTGTGATTACAATTTAGCCTACAGGAAAGAAAATAATATGAGCAGAAAAATATCTAAAAATTTACTTATGGAAAACTAACAAACACACTGATGACATTTCTATTTAGTTTTTATTAACCACCATTGGTATGAAATAACAATTGTTTAAATACAATGATATTTTTTGATTTTGAAACACAGTAGAGTACTGTACTTCATTAGATTCATTAAACTAACTTTTATCACTATATAATATTATAATTGAATAGAAGGATTTTGATTCAGTTATAATATAAATGCTGGATGTGAAGTAATACAGCACAACTTTATACACATATCTAGCAGTATACATATCTATGGCATCAGCCAAATCATTAAGCCTATCAAAATTTACATTTAATTCAAGTTAAAGAATTAGATAAATATTAACATCAAAATTGAAAAATTTATTGGCTAAGCTAATGTGCTGAGCACATTAGCTTAGCCAATAAAATTTTTTTATTATGACTCCATGTAATCATGATAGCACATGATTACATGGAGTCATTTAATCACTAAGTCTCAAAGTTTAAGAATCATATTAAATAAGATAGCATAAGATATAATAGACAGCAAATTAGGATTAGAATATATGTTAAAAATAAAATTATGACAATCTTTGAATATGAAATTTGAATTTCAGTAGCTTAATGAAATAATACTTAGTTACAGTAACAACTGTCATTTCAAAAGCAGTAATCATGTGACTATATAATACAATGAAAATGGCTCAATTACCAAATGATGTGATATTATAATCCAATAACATCACTCACAAGGGGTGCTTGCCAACTGGGTAAAAACGAAAAGAAACCAAACTTTATAAATAAAGATAGTATTGATAGATAGTTCAATCAGTCGATTATCAAGAGGTATAATTCAAATATAAACACTTAATCAACAATCAAATTCGGGATATATTCATGACGCGGAAGAGAAAAACGAGGCGTGAGGCGGTCAGCGCAAACGCTACGTTAGCATTGGTTGCATAGCAACGCTGGACTACTTGGTTTGAAGGAAGTTTTTATAATAAATCAAATTTTAAAAAATGAAAAGGAATAAATCGAATTATTTTGTGAAAGTTTTACCAGAGATTTGTTTGAGGAAATACAAATGGAAATTAATGTTTTTAATATACTTAAGGAGTTAAACATTATCCTCAATGATTTGGGTTTCCCAAATGGCCAAATTTGACATCCGAATCAACTCTTGAAGAAAAGGAACTGGCGAAAATTTTATTTAAAAACTTATCAAATATATTATCAGAGAATTGTGAAAAAGTGAAAAAATTTTTCCACTTTTAAAAATTGAGCTGAATTATTTACATTGAATAAGAAGTGGGAAGAAATTATGCATTAATATTATCAGAGTATACATCTGTATAATGTACAGGTTAGATAGTCTAATATAAAGTAAAATGAAATTGAATTTTGAATAAAAATTGTTTATTTATTTGATACATTTATTTAAAACAGTTCTTGATTTACATCGATGTCCACTATCATCAAATGTCTCACAATCAGAATGTTGTTCTAGTTCCCGAGTAGTCACCTATTCTAATGAAGATTCCAATTTCGATTATACTACCAAAGAGGAAAAAGAGATGATAAGAATTCCATTTACAAGAAAAAAGAAATTGTAGATTTACATATTAAACATCCAAAATGGAGTGTAAAAACATTGCAAAAATTGGGCGGTGCTAAAGAACTGAAAAATAAATTTATCTTAAGCAAATGGAAGAAAGAAGTGACAAAAGGACCAAAGAATCGAGAAAAACAAAGAGAAATTAATCGACTAGTTTATGAAGAATTTGCTCGATTTAGAAAAGAATGTAGAATTATTAGGAGATCCAATCTGCGACAAATGGCTATTCAAATATCACGAAATGTATATCCCGAATTCCCATTTCGTGCAAGCAAAATCATGGGCCGATCTGTTTACTCGAAAAATTCGGCTGGTTACTAGAAAAATCACTCATTTAGTTTGCAGGTGCGAAATTGCATCTTTCGAAGAATTAAACAAAGCTGCCGACTTATTTCATAATGAAATAAGATCCTTGCTTCATGTATATTTTCCATCTGCAATATTTAATACTGATCAATGTGGCTTTAACTACAAGTCACTTTCCAACGTACGCTATCGGAAGGAGAAAAAACAACAGTCCGTTATGCACAATCACCGCATAATAAGATCACCCACTCATATACAGTGCAATATATGATAAGCTGTTATGGAAGAGTTATTGGTAATGCATTCCTTTGTTTGCAAAAACCAAATGGTGCGTTAGGCCGTATAGTTAATGAAACTTTACTGAAATATGCAACACCCAATATCGACGTATGTTGCAGCAAATCTGGAAAATTATCTGCATATCTGGTTGATTATTATTACAAAACGACCTTTGCTCTTCTTGTCACAGAAGATTTTGTCCTTGTTATCGATGCTTGGACTGGACACACTAATTCAGAAATTTATGCAAGTATCTTTGGCCATCAAAATAACCGACCGGAATGCCGAATTGTAATAATTCCTGAAAAGTGTACAGCACAATGTCAGCCGTTAGACACAACTGTACATAGACAAATAAAATACTTACAAAAGAGAATTGTAACTGCTTTAGAATTGTTATATGACCATTCTACATTGCCTAATGAGGAAAACTGGACAAGCAGAGCAGGTATCATACGTCTACAATCATTAATACATCACCAAATTTCATCCGATATATTCAGACCTCTAATAATGTATTCTTGGTGGTCAGCCGGAATAGTAGATAATCGTTGCCAATTTTCTAATGTTAAGCAAGCATGTTTTGAATTTTTATGTACAGATTCTCTCACATGTATTAATTGTCCTGATGAAATAAGATTTATCAAGTGCGCAAGATGTCGATTTATCTTATGTCTGAAATGTTTTTATTTTGATTATCATAGTATTGTCTGTAAAAAATAAATTCAACATGTTTTTTCCTTTAATATATTTTTTTCCTTCTTTTTATTGTCAAATAAAAGCTGGGAGAACAAGGCGGATGGGTTATACCCTCCATATTAACAGGGTAGAAGATTATTTTCATGTGCAATAAAGTCACATTGCGAGCGTAAAATAGTCTGTAAATAAAGCTACATTAATAACTTATAAAACAGAATTTTAATTATAGTTAAGAAACTAAAAGAACTTAAAGAATAAATACCCTTGAGTGCACCAGTATTCTCTTGACCGCTGGTCCGAAACTGACTGTTCCTCGGCTGCTTATGGCCATCTCCCACTCTTCCGGGGTCGCCCGACCCCGGAAGAGCAGGAAACATTCACTGATTTGAATCCATTCAAAACAGCCAATACATTCAAACGCATGGCCATTAGAATTAAAAAAAAATTTCGTAGCCAATGATTCTTGACACGATATATGCATCAGAAGTGGCTCAATGCCAAAAATCAGACTTCGGTTTCAAGAAAAACTCACGGTATAAATATATAGAAATATATTTATATATTTAAATTTTACATATATTTATAGAATATTGAACAAAATTTAAAAACTAAATTTCGAAGTTTAAAATCAAAACTTCCGATAAAAGTTCGAGAAATGAGCTTTTATCGGAAATTTTGCGGCAAAAGTTAGAATGACTAACAAGGCATGCTCCAAGAAAAGTGCGCCTTTTTTGGAACGTATCTTTGCGCCGATTATAGCGGCGGTCGGCGCAAAGATATGCTTTGATGGACTGCCTCACGCCGCATTTTTCTCTTCCGCATCAAGAATGTATCCCGAATTTGATTGTTGATTAAGCGTTTATATTTGAATTATACCTCTTAATAATCGACAGATCAAACTATCTATCAATCCCTTTTCGTTTTTACCCGGTTGGCAAGCACCCCTTGTCAGTTAGCAATAACATGGTCACTGTAATCCAATGAGAATGCTCATATAGCATTACTCTTCCAAACTTACTCTTTTATTTATACAGATTATTTTTACTATACAAATGATGTTTTACAATTCTAATTAACTTTCCTATTACATATTTTATAGTTTCAGAGAGAAAAATCTAATGAACTTGAAAATGATCTTAATGTTCAATTTTATTATTATTAAATTCAGCATATAAAGCTTCCTCTATCTTTCCATTAACATGTGTATCTTGTTTTAAGTCATTTTAAAAATATTAATTGGAAACACATATGTAAATATTCTGTTGCAATACTGTAAATTTATATGATAGAACCACAATGACTAATGAAAGCTAACATTATCAACAATGGAGGATTTTGCTTAAAAGGGGCCCAAGGAATGAGATTTTTGAGGCCCTATCAAAATATTTTTTTTTAGAAAATCAATTCTTTTATTTTTAGAAAAATACATACAAGTATGTAACAAAATAGAACAAATATTAATTTTTTTATAATAATTTAACATTGTTTAATAAAAGCTTTAATCAAAATATCACTACAAACTACATATAACATTAATTTATAAATAAATTTTTTATTTATAATGGTACTTTTCTACTTTTAGATGTAGCATATTTATCAATAATGTTTTCAAAATTCAAGTTTTGTGTCACATCATTTTCTATAAAAATTATTGATAAATGTTGTAAATGATTCTACCTAACAGACAAACTCTTGATTCATGCATGTGTCAACAGCAAATGATAAACTGTTGAACACCCCCACTAAACATTACTCTGATACGTGATATATCATTTTTAAGTTGTGTTTATTTGGTTCAAAGATTCTTCAAATTTTGTTACATTGTTTACCCAAGTATGAATTGTATTCACAGTACTCATAGTCTATTATAAAACTATTGGGTTAATTGTATAGGCATTCTTAAATTCAGAAACGTTGAATCTTGTTTAAAATCATGACAAAAAATTAAATATGTATTACTATCATAAAATAAGGGGCCCCCTGGGTTGTGGAACCTGAGGCAGCTGCCTCTACTGGCTATGCGAAAATCTGCCACTGATTATCAATAATATTTATTGTTATATTTAATGATGCTATTATTAAAATTAGCAGCATTATTATAAAAATATCATAATACAATATAAAATGTACATATATATCATATTATAATAAGACAGAAGTGAAAAGTAGTGTTAATTAAACTATAAACTGTGATCTCAAATCAGCTGTGTGTCTTCATAGATGAAGCCACACTTCAACAGGTAAGAGTCTTGGCCTGAGAATTAATTCATATGAAAAACTATCTCTGTAAAAAAAAAAAGATTTTTATTTCCTGTGACTACTCTGTGAGAAAATAAAAAAATGCTTTTTGGCTGGCTAGCCTCATCGATTTTATCAATACATCCAAAAAAGAATCATGCATTTGTCTTATAAGTTATAGCAACTAAAAATCTATAGAACATTTCATAATATAATTAGAAAGATGCAAAAATAAATATTTTTTATATTAGGAACAAAATATATAAGAATTTTTTGTTTCTAAATGTTGAAAAAAAAAATCATCACTAATGTTTCATCTTGGTAAGAATTGTTTTTTTTTAAAAACCATCAATTCATACCATGAAGAAACATTAATGACTTTTTAAATTAATGGCGATATTCTTATACTAGTCCCAAACCGAATAGAATTGCAAAGGAAACTACGTGTGCTACAATTACTGTCAGGAAACGGACTGTCAATCAATAATTCTAAATCTAAAATATTGATCTTTTCTCGTAAACATTTTTATATATATATATATATATATCTTCATTCTTTATGGAGCATGAAAAACTTGAAGTTGTTACCAAAATAGATTATCTGGGGTTTCGTCTTACTTCTTCCTTTAACTTCCAAGCCCATTTAAAAATGAAGTTCAGTCACTGTTCCATAATGATCAACAATCTTATCCTTACCCTTGCTAAAATGAAAAATAGAAATATCAAAGTAGCTTTCAAAATTTTCAATTCCACAGTTCTCAATTCCTTCCTATATGGTTGTCCTATTTGGATTCCAAATCACTTCTATGAAATTGACAAGCTCCAATGCCTGTTCATACGCAAATTATTTAAACTTGATCGCTCCGTCCCGGACTATGCGACTCGTTTAGAAATCGGAAGAACACACCTGTACCCTATTTTACTCAAACATCTCCTCAATTATGTTAAAAAAATATGGTAAAAATCTTTAACCAATCTTCACTTCACATTGTTTTGATTATTTGAACATTAGTGCTTATTATTTTTGGTTTTATATAGAATATATAAATTATTCACTTAGTTTTTTGTGATTATTATAATAAATAATTGAACGCGTTATTGTATAAAAAATGTCCTGTTTCTATTGATTAATTATACTCCAATTATAAAGCTATATTTCTTAATATCGGATGGATAAATTTGTCTCTCATAAATTTGTAACTTTAAAAAAAATCGTTTACATAATTAAAGCAACAATCAAAACTATATACAAGAAATTATTAAAAATTGTATATCATCATAAATTTTAACAGAAACGCATTCCAACTAAATTTTTTAAACTTACCTATTCGAACTTACCGATTTATTTTGTCATAATCATTAATTTTGCTTAATGATTATGACAAAATAAATGAACTTTTTATATAAAAATCCTAAAATATTAGTTTTTATATTGAAAATTATCACCATAAGTTCATTTTTATCCTTAAGATTTACCCAGTTTAATATGAAACTTACTTGTTAGTTATATTTTTTACGCCGACCAAATTATTTAACTATACAAGAAAAAAATTATTTACAAGAAAATTAGACTGTTTTACATTTTTAAACATACAAAATGTATGTTTAATAAGAACATAATACTAAACTAACATAAAAATCAGTTAATATAAATTTAGCAAATTACGAAAAAGAATTAAAGGCACATTTAATTCAAATTAACAATTACATTAATAATTTTAAGGATGCTATACATTTACCATTGTTCGCTCTAGCATGGTTGCAGTAATGCCGGACTATGTCACATACAGAATATGATCTTAATCGATTCAGGCATATCGAATCATTTAATTAACTCAAAATATTTATGAAGTAGAGATTATAATTGTAATTTCCGTTTCATACTTTTTCATATTCATAATTTTCTAAGTTTACATTAATTGAAATTATATTATTTTAAATTTTATATCTTCTATATAATATTTTATGTATTTAAATATATATAAGCGTACATATTATTACTTATTAACAAGAAAATATTTAAAAATTCTTGAAAAACCGTTGATAAATTTTCAAAATTAAACGAATTGTTGAAAATAATTTATAAGAAAATAAATATAACAATATAGAACATGCTAAGCATATAAATGGCTTTTCAAAAATTTATAATGAATATAAAATAAAATCATTTTATT
>AYEL01072275.1:0-75237 GCA_000484575.1 Olivierus martensii
CAAACAACTTAACTGGTTTTGTTCAATAAATAATATTTTTACCTCGTTTGGATTATCTATATTTTCTCAAATGGACTCCAACCCAAACTGGAAAGTTATCCAGAATCAACTGATTAATAATGCTATTTCTCATTCAATAACTGAAGATATGAAAAATCTACAAAATTCTTCATTTCATAATTGGTATAAGCTCATTCTGGACCCGAATCAAACCCAATATTACATTCATAGTAATCTCAATTTTAACTTAAAAGAAATTTTGATGCAAATCCGTCTTAATAAATTTCATCTCCGATTTTCAGACAAAATTATCGTACTATATCCTCCAAAAAATTGTCCGTTTTGTAATCATGATATAATCGACATAAGCCATTTATTTCAAACCTGCTCCACCCTCGAACCTCTTAGAAATAAATATGATATAGAAAAATTTCACAGCTCCCTCCCAATAAAATTCATCTTGCCTTCCAAGACTTGGCAATAAAGAGTGTTTTTAACATATTTAACTTCATTAGAGACGTGTTTGACTTGTTATAAATTCAACTTTATTACCTATAATTATTTAGTTTTATGTAATTTCTCTTTATGTATCATTATATATTTATCTACTATGTAATCTTTGTACCTCCTAATCTACAGGGGATCCTCCCTAATTGTTTAATAAACATTATTATTATTATTATTTAAATTTCTAAATAAATGGCTTCAAATTTTATGAAAGTATTTACTTTAATCGTTTTATCCTGTTTGTTTAAAATTTTTTCGTATTCTTTTCTATATTTCGTTAAATATTTCTCAAAAAATTTGATATCAGCAACTGAAACTGTATTAATTTTATTTATATTCAAATGTATCATAGAAACTGATGTTAAATATGATGATGTTCTTTTTAATATAATTTTTGCGTCAAATATTTAATATAAATAATGTAAACAGATCATTTTTATTCAAATATTCATCAAAATATTAATTGGGAAAATTATTTCTTTATTTTTAACCAAACAAAAACTCTGATAGTTATATTTGCTCATTTAAATGTTAAATGAAATATTTCGGTTTAACTATTGCATTCATTTTGTTCATAGTTATGTAATTTTAATCGATTATTCTTACATAATTTATTTATAAAATATTGATATAGCAAATAAAGTACAATGATTATCATTTCGTATTCAATTATAATTATTCTCTTTTTCTATCAAAGAAGAATCTCTTTTTCTAGAATTTAAAAATCTTGCATCCAAGAAAAGGATTCAAGATTTTTAAATTCCTTTCTAATAAAACAAATTAAAAAAATGTTTAAAGAATCTATAAAAATTCTGAAAAATCCACTTTTAATTTGTAGTACAGAATAATTAACGCATTTCATGTAAAACTAAATTTAAAATTTCTGATTTTTTCTTTTTTAATCTTAAAGTAATTCAATAATGATTAATTTCTTTTGTTTTTTTTAGTCATGTTGTTGAAATTATTTTCATGAGTTTGTTTAGGTTCTTAAAAAATATTTATTTAAATCTAAACAAATACAATTTTCAAGCATTTTTAAATATATATAATTGTAATTTACGCTTTGAACTAGTTCTAGATAATATGATAAAAAATATAATGCTGTAGTCCAATGTTTTGTGAATATTGCAGAGAATTTAACGCATTTCAGAAAACGCTTCGTGTTAATAAGTAAAAAATGAAAAAATATTTTAAGTTTTATGGACTTTTGTTTTTTAAACTATATTTAATGTATTTCTCATTCCCTTCTTCATAATACAATTTAAACAACATCGCTCTAATGAAGCGCATTCATATTCCAGCATAATTTATAAATCTTGCAAGACTAAGTTATCACCATTAAATAATTTTCTTTAAAAAACTGAATAATTTTTTTATATAATTATATAAATTAATATCAATGTTTATTATTTAATATATTATAATTGCATGGAATTTGCGTTGTGTTAGAATGTAAATTAATTCTGTTTTATTGTTCTTTCTTGAAAAAATAATAAAAAAAAAATGGAAAAAAGAAATTTCTAAATTTTGTTTTTTGGGGAATTCAAAACTATCAGTATATAAAATTGTGATAATTCAATTAAAATTATTTAATCATTGAATATTAAAAAGTTTGCTGTTATAAAAGTGTAAATGTTTTTAATTCATTTTATAACTCAACATATTATAGAATATTATATAAAAACATAAAATTTTAAGATTTATAAAATCACCCTCCTGATTATCAATGTCGCACATTAATAACTATTGAACTAATTAATAGTTTTTCATGAAATGTGGAAATATTTTGTCATTATAGATAATCTCGATGCCACTATTTAGCCTTCTAACTTCAATCGTTTAAAATAGAGAACATTTAAACTTCTGAAGTTAACTTCTTGCTAAATTTTTAGCAAAAAGGTCAATTCATTGAAATCAACCTCAACGACATATTAATTAAATGCTTGTCTTAAACAATTTTAAAATTGCGAACCTCGAATATTTCTGTCTATAACGTTCGAATTATTAGATTTATATATTTTTACGTAATTCAGCAGGTGGTCAGACCATTGATATCGAATTCGAATTAAGTTTAATTACTTATAACTTTATCTGTTCAAAAATGTTAAAATTACGAGATTTCGTTGTAATAACTACGGAACTTTTTGATACCGTTTAATGGCATTCATGATGATTTTGAGAATAAATATTTTTAATCCCATATCTTTCTTTAATCGTTCCAAAAGAAAAGATATATTCGAAAATATATAATTAATTCTATCTGGAATAGTTTATTTTCTTAGATATCAACATTCTCATAATATTTCATATCTTCTAACTAAAAAACTAATAAAATAAGATCAATAGTCTACAGCAGGCAAATTATTGAACTTTTATAAATCAGCGAAGAAGAAATATATTAAAAAATCGAAATTAGAAATGATATTTTCTATGTTTATGCATAGGAACTACATCAAACAAATTGTTAACTGAAAATATCAAACTAATTGTTATATTTGATATAATGTTTCATTATATTAATTACAACAATCAATTTGATGTTCGATGTTATTTAACAGTTAGTCAGCTTGATGCTATACAATGTAATAATTTGTTAATATCTGATTAAATCGCTGCATTAACGAAATTGTCAGTATAGTTGCTTGAATAAAATGATGAAAAAACAATTAAATATTTTCAGTAATATTAATATTTTTTAAATATTTAACGGCAGATGTTTCGGACATCTTAATTGCATTTTCTGATTAAAAAAAGTTTTAAGTTTGAAAGATTTACTCGCCTATTCAATCTTAGATATGTGATACAGCTACTGAAATAAGCCAAATTAAATTTCGCTAGATCCCAGTTAAAATCATAAGACAGTTTTTCTTTTAAATAATCAGATATTTTATTAAATGAAATAAAACTAGAAACAATTCTTTTTCTTCTTTTTGATCAGAATTTTAATGGTAAAATAGCTATTTAAATCTTATATGATATAAGTTAACAGTTTATAAGAAAATAAAATCCGACTTACAAACTAGAGATTTTGAAAGAATGCATGTTACAAATATTTTTCTACTGAAATTATGTTTTCGTGTCATGGTTAAAATATTGTAACGTTCGTATATGTGGTGCATTCACATCATTGACGAGAGAGGATATCTTCTATAGGTTAACGTATTTATCTCATATGAAATGTGAGACTTTCGATGCTGAAGATAAATGTCGCGATTCGTTGGGTCATTTTAAGAATTATGAGATTCTATTCTGCCCACTTGAAATTGCAATTGTTTTATATAAATAACATTAAAACACTCTAAAAAAATCCCTCAAAAAGTCGTATTTTCCTTTAATTTATAACTCACACGATAATTATTATCTAAAATTTATTCTTAGATTTGTTTTATTATTAATTACTCTAGTTTATAAATCCTACGAAAATGTTATTTTTTACGTATTTAATTTATATATAAATCCCTTAGTTTCTAGATAGCATAAATATATTTTTGACATTAGTTATATGGAGTATCTTTTTTTTAACTTTAATCTATTTAAACAAACTTTAATCTAAAGAACAAGGTCAATAAATTTAAAACTCATCGCATAAGTAGATAAGCTGCATCAATTTTAAAGAAAGTCTATTAATAGGTTAACAAAGTGAGAATATTTAACTTTTATGCTTAGCTCTTAAAACCGCTATCAGACAATTTTAAGATTAGATAATTAATTTTTGATTTTTGTATCGATAAAATCTCTTGGTAAACCGATAAAAGATATTATACGAATTTAGATAAGAGATATTTTGGATGAATAAACATTTAATTACTACCAACAATAATTAATCATTATGGACTAATTATAGTGCTAATAAAAAATGTTTAATGAATTTTATCACTCTTACTTTTGAAAATTTATTAATTTCATGGAAATTATTTAATAATTCTTATTTATAGATATGCCTAAAAATATATAAGGATACGTTTATATGTTTAAAATTAATACAATATATTAATACAATTAATATAAAAATATAAATTCTTAATTCTTTACTAAATTAAGACCTAATAAGATTAGAAATTATTTAATAATTCTTATTTATAGATATGCCTAAAAATATATAACGATACGTTTATATATTTAAAATTAATACAATATATAAGTACAATTAATATAAAAATATAAATTCTTAATTCTTTACTAAATTAAGACCTAATAAGATTTCTAAATCATGTTTTATATAAAAAATTGGCTATATATATATTATTTTTTGCCATTCCTTTGTCTATCGGTCATAAAGATATTTTAATAACCAAATATTATAAAGCATTCAAGTATATTAAAAGTTCATTCCTTATTATCGAAGATACGTTCTATTGTAAGATTGAAGAATTATTTTGAAATTACTAAGTATACGACTTAGCAATCTCAAGATGAGTCATTACAAAATGGAGGAGTGTTCGAAATAAGAATGGTAGCCATTCAAAACATTGAAACGCTGATATCTTTGAATTATTTGAGAGGGTTGAACAATACCATATTATAAAGCAATTGAAACGATTTTAGATATCTTATAAAATTGCTTTTACTGACTATCTGGTGTCAGGCCGTCTGAAAATATCTCGAGAAATAAACATTGCAGAGATAATTTAAGATATTCATTCCTTTTGATCTAAAATATAAGAGAATTAATTTTAAATTTAGATAATTTAAAATTTAAATTTTCCATACATTCCAGTTACAAGATGGTGGTATCCGAAATTTAAAAAATTCTATATATATATATATATATATTTTTTTAATTTTATTTATAATTATATTTTATTTATTAAAAATAAATATATAAAATATTTTTTATTTAATTATTATATATGAAAAAGATGTAATAGACTTTGAAGTTTTTTTTATATAAAAATGCTTTTAACCATATTTTTAATTCAAGTTTTTTCTAAAGTTAATTATATTAAATATAAAGTGGATTTTTTAGAATAATTTTTTATCGCTTTTTTGGTAGATGCACTCGTAATTTATATAAAAAAAAACATAAAAATAAAAAAATTACATTGCGCATTATACAAAGGGAAAAAGGTAATATACATAACGTTTTATTTTGACATTTAATAAACTGTAAAAATTTTATGTTGCGTGTTATCTTCAAGAAAACAGACTAATGAAAATTCTAAATGGGTAAAAAATAATTTTTTCAAACGATATCTATTTAATCTACATTCTACTCAAAAAAAAAAAAAAATATTCATTCTATTAAAAACACCAGCTATAGAGCAGGAACAAAATGCAATGTTTGTTATTAAACATGATAAATATTTTCGGTCAAAATTTGATTTATTCGTATAGTTTAATAATCGTGGCACAGAATGTCATTTCTGTACTGTAGTTGGTTTTCTGGAACTTATTTAGATGTTCCTAGTAATGGATATATATTGATGAATTTTCGTAAATATGTTTGAAAAGAATTGATCATTTAATATAATCTATGCAATAGAAGACTATAGAACTAGCAATCAAACTTTTTCATTTCTAAAATAAGTTCTTATAATGCAAATTAACCATATTATTAAATTCTAACTTTTGAAAAAAAAAAAAAAATTCAGTAAACAAAATTATGATATTAATTAAAATCCATCCGAAAATATTTTTGAATAGATTTTCAATATCAGAAATATAAAATTTGCCTACAAATTTATAAATTAATATGTAAGAATATGTATTGTGTATAACATATATTATTTTATCATATTGTTTGAACTCCGATATTATATCGAGATTATTCGTTATTGGTTACGATATTAGGTATTTAACATTAAGATTTTTTTATTCACAACTTTCGTTGTTTATATTTTATAGGCGCATTTCTTATACCTTACATCATTATGTTAATATTTGGAGGTTTACCTTTGTTCTATCTCGAACTAGCGCTTGGACAGTATTACAGGAACGGTTGTCTTACAATCTGGCAAAAATTATGTCCTGCAATGAAAGGTCAGTAGAAAAAAATTAATAATGTAATTTTATATTAAAAAAGTGTAATAAATTAAAAGTAATCTTTAGTTGATATTTTTCGTAATTTTTTTCAGGAATCGGATACGCAATATGTCTGATAGATTTATATATGGCCATGTACTATAATACAATTATCGCATGGGCAGTATACTTCTTGTTTGCCTCATTTAGTACCGAATTACCTTGGACTAGATGTGACAATTCTTGGAATACACATAATTGCTTACAATTGGCAGAAAGGAGTATAAATTCGTCCAACTCATCTACAAGTCCCGCACAGGAGTATTTCGAGTAGGTAATTCATTGGCTATCTTTAACTTAGAATTCTAATTTTTTTATGTTTTTTTCAAGTTTATTATAAGCAATAAAAATTTCATACTTTCTAATTTTTATATTGCTATTATTTTACATATACATTTTTAAGTTGTTAATTTTTTAAAGAAAAAATTAATGGAAAAGTTCGACGTACGCATTATTCAAATAAAAATTATGTATCGATTATTATAAATAAAAATTATACATTAAGTAAAAATATATAAAAATCAAAAATTATCTCTGCATACATGTTATTTAATATTTAACCATAAAAAAGTAAATAAGTTATAAGAAAAATTTAAATGTGTCAGTATCTTGACGCCTATAATATTAAAAATAAAATTTATAAATAAGAAAAACATTAACAAGTTTATTTATAATAATATTTAACACTTACAGTAAATCTAACAAGTTCAAAATGAAAATATCAAATTGTAGCAGAAGGCATATCGCTTTATACATAGAATATGATTTTTGTATTAAAAGTTAACAAGTTATAAAGATTATTTTATTATTACTAATTAATATCATTGCTTTAATTTAAAATATCTCACAATATATTCATTTTATTGCTTTTTAAATTATCTAAAAAATATTGGAAGGCATATTTTTATTTATAAAAATTTTTTATGGTGTTTCATGGTAAAAGTCTTCCTATAGTAAAAAGAAAAAAAAATGTATTGACAGATTTGACTTGAATTTCCTCCTTCTTTTCACCCGATTCTGACTATTTTTCGTGACAATCTGAATCTTTCAGATTCAAAAGAAACCACTTTCAATTCAAACTGTCAACTTTATATTTACTGCAATTCTTTTTTGGATTTTTTTCGATAAGAGATTATTAAAGTGTAAACAGATAAAACTTTTTTAATAATTTTTTAACGGAATAACATCAAAAAATGAATGATATATATTTCGATATTATTTAATCATATCGATAAAAAAATAATATAATATTCATTTTAAAAACTATTTAAAAATAAGCTGCTAAAGAAATTCTCCATTAATATCCGTCGGAAGACAAGATATGGCGTAAGTAATGACCGCTACTATCTTAAAGTTTCTTTCCCGTCCATTGTCTGTTTGAAGTTTTATAAATAAAAGAAGCCGTTAGAGACATCATACGTCATTATCAGTAGGTATTTATTCAGTAAATTAAAGGAGCCAATCATTTGGAAGGCACAATCGTCTCGACAGGTCAATATTATTGACAAGCCAGAATGATAGAGACTCGCAACCTGTTGATAACAGCCATAAATTTTCATTGAACTTTTGTCCAAACATTTATACCCAGCTACGTCATTAAATAAACATGATTTTTTTTTAGCAATTACTAAAACGAAATTAATCATTTCGGATATCCATTTTTAAGAATAGGAAGATTACTTTTTATGCATTTTATTTTATATATGGCGGAAAGTGAAAATCTGCCATTTAAAAACGTATTACTAGTATACTGTATCATCTTTCAGCACGACTCCCAAAGGGACCAATAAAATCCAAGCGGGAAGAGTATATAAATCACGCAGTCAAAGAGATAGATAGAGGAACATGTAGATTGGGAGGGTGGAGATTCATTGGTCCGTGACATATCATACACTCAGGTGGAGTCGTGTGAATTGTCTCCGCTAACTTCCTTCCAATCATTCCACGCTCCGCCACTCTTAGAGATCTTCATTCTGGTACGCATCATAAACCAACAATGGAGTTCGCGCTATTCTCGCCATATTTGCTACCCATCAATTATTACAGGTACGCTGTCAATACCAATGTCACGTGGAAAGCACTTCTGGAAGTATAGATATTCAAGCATTAATGTCTCTTCGCTATGATCCCGATAAGAATGCGGAGAAAAGTCCAGCTGATGTAATTGGTGATTAGTGTTGCCTTAGGAAGATTGGACATATTTGAACTAAGGATGCATAGTTTATCAATATCCTTTTCCAAATGCTTCACTTCGTAATTACTGGGAAATGTTTGAAATCTCTTTCTCTTTCAAACCAAAGATTTTTATCATTTATAAATTATTCGAAACTTTTGTAATGTTTATTTAATGCATTCATAAGAAAATATAAATTATATATCTAGTATCAATAATGATTTATTGAGATAAAAAAAATCCTATCGTGAGAAAACAGAACTTGTAAGTAATTTAATGAATTAATTAATCTGTTAAAGAATTATTTATCATTTTAATTTCTGGATGAAATTAATTCTCTACGTTAATTAATTTGCAACGTTGCTGTGGGTCGCAACTCCTCAAGGGGTCGTAAAAAAATTGTTGGGGTCGCGAAAATTTTGAGAAATTCTCATGTTGGATAATAAATTTTTAATTGAAAGAACTAAAAAAAATAATTTAAAAAATATATGAAAATCACCCAACTCATTATTGTATGTTTGACCACTTTTGGGCTTAAATACCACATTATTAATTTTATTTAAAAATTTGTTTTTTTAATATATTATAATTTTTTGTTACTATGCAGATTTTCAAAAATCTTATATCGAATCATATATACTGAAATATACTATAAAGATATGGATTTGTATGTGGTAAAACGACTTTTATTATTATTATCCTTATATGCTTATAATAGGATGGTAAGAACAGATAATGGATGGTGTAAAATTTCAGTCTGAGTATGGGGGTTGCAAGTGTAAAAAGTTTGCGCACCACTGATTTAGGATATCAAAATATTAATAAGCAATAGGAAAATAATTTATATTAACAAAGAAAAGACGGTCTGTATCTTTCAAACTTTGTTGGTGATAGATGTATTCAATATCATATTTAATTAAGAAAATAATTAATTTTAATTAGTAATATTTGTAATTATACTAATATGGGTGGTGTAAAATTTCAGTCTGAGTATGGGGGTCGCAAGTGTAAAAAGTTTGTGCACCACTGATTTACGATATCAAAATATTAATAAGCAATAGGAAAATAATTTATATTAACAAAGAAAACACGGACTGTATCTTTCAAACTTTATTTTGGTGATAGATGTATTCAATACCATATTTAATTAAGAAAATAATTAATTTTAATTAGTAATATTTGTAATTATACTAATATTATTTAATGTTTCAGGAGTACTGTTTAATTAAGATAATAATGAATTTTAATTAGTATAATTAAATTAATATTTAATTAAGAAAAGTATTATGCTTTCAGAAATTTTTAGAAGTTTTTTAATGATTACTATATTTGAAAATTATAATAATTTTGAATATTTCAGGCGCCATGTTTTGGAAATTCACCGATCACACGGGATAGAATCTATAGGAGCAATCAAATGGTCGCTAGCTCTCTGTTTGATAGCAGTCTTCATTCTGGTTTATTTTTCTTTATGGAAAGGGGTGAAGAGTGCAGGAAAGGTAAAAACAAAATTATTTTTATTTTAATCATACTGTCTTCATCTATCCCATTTGTATTAGTATTATGAAGCTTTATAAAACTATGAGAAATCGTTTTCATCTGAGGTACAGAATTAAATAATTGATATATTTTAAATAATAATTTATTTCTTTTAAAATTTCGCATTTATAATTAAAAAGTTTATATTTATTTCTTGATTCTGCAAAGTTTTAATGACTTTTTAAGATTCGCTAACTACAATTTAAAGACCAAATATTTAGAATTAAAATTTAAAGCATTGCTAAACTATTAAATGTTTTATCAAATATATATTTATGCAAATGTTATACTGTTATAATATTATTATATCCTTTATTTAATTAATATAAAATGTCACTTAAAAAGCTTAACAAAAATCTCAAGAATGATCTTTCTGATGAGTTAAAATTATTTTTAATTTATTAATCAATATTTTAATTGCACGATCCAATTAGGAAATTTCTTTAGAATGGAGACTTTTCTGTGTATCATCCATGATGAAAGTTAAAAAATGTTAGTTTGAAGATTATTTTTGGAATTTTAACGTAAAAATAATTATTAAATTAAATTCTCACTTAACAGATTATTCAAATTTATAAACAACTTTTCAGATATGAACTAAAAAAACAAAAATAAATAAAAATAAGACAAATCAGTACAAATTATTAAATAATTTTCTTATCTTTTGATATATAGATTACCATATAAAAAGTTATATATGTTAGACTTTATATGATAAAATATTGATTATAAAATCAGAATATTTATAGCTAATGATCAATTTACATAATTATTACTGATGCTATAGAATTAATTACCATTCGGTTAACTTGCTTCGTTCCGTTCTGTTGAGTTAGCTTTTGAATCATAGGAGAATTGGAAGAGCAAGAATATTCTGATTTATGAAGCTAGCCTTACTAATTATTTTCCTTTCAATGAACATAAACTTTAAATAAATGCAACATATATCTAAGAAATAATCACACAATTGTTTCAATTGATATTTAGATTTATATAGTTTTCAATGCCCATAATTTGAGATGTAAAATGATCAATAACTATATAATAAATTAAATTATTATTTGAGATGTAAAATGATCAATAACTATATAATTAATAAAATTATTATTGTTTTAATTTTGATATGAATATATTAAATTTTCATATGAGAACAATATATAAAATGAATTTTTTTTAGGCAGTATGGTTCACGGCTACAATGCCTTATTTAGTGCTATTAATTTTGCTGTGCCGAGGAGTTACTTTGGAAGGCTCTTTGGAAGGAATAAAATTTTATTTATATCCGAAGTGGGAGATGCTATTGGAAAGCAGTGTAATTTTTCATTATTATTTTAAATTAAACTTTTTATTAATAAATTGTACTTACGTTTAATATTATTATTTGTTATAATAAATAACATTATCTGCAACATGAGATTCAGTATGATTTCACTCAGGTTCTAAACAAAATAAATTAATCCTTTATAAAAGCAATTTAATACCAATGACTATTATATATCAAAAATAGAATAATAATCAGTAATTAAAAATTAATAAATTATTTTTTAAATGATAAAAATGAATAAATAAATAATAATAATTAAAATTAAAATTAAATAATAGAATTAAATTATTATAATTAATTTGTCAATTAAGTAGTATCATCCTGATTTAATGCATGCGATATTATTTTCAGTTATGAATTATGCGATATTATTTTCAGTTATGAATTACCTGTATTATGAAATGTATAAAAATGCTTATACATTGCAGTCAATTAATAAGTGATGTCGAAATGCAAGAAAAATTTTTTCTAAGACAATTATATTGTATGAATACTTTTTCTACAAGCAAAAAATAATACGGAAGAATCAGATTCTAGAGGATAGTTAAATATAGTACCTACTACACAGTTCAATTTTTAGTATTGGTTTGGGGAATTCACTGCAGAAAATTTCATTGGACTCAGTAAATAGCAATAATTACATTTATTATAAATTATGGACAATTACGATGTGGTTGGTTACACTAAAGTTATTGCAGCACTGGATGTAGAATTATTACCATTATCTTTTACGGCACAACAGAAACTTTGGAGCAATTATTTTTACAAGACCAAACTCTGTAGTAGATATTTGAATGCATTCGATCTATTTTTCCCATTTACAATCTCGTTAACATAGTTATAGAATACAGATCTTTTTCTCCTTTTATAAATATACAGTTTGTTCTTCATGAATTATTCATTATATACATTTTATATCTTAAGGTCTTCAAACATACTTTATTAAATACACTGTTTATTTTTACTCCCTTATGCCAAAAATCTTAAGATATTTCTCTTAAATAATATAAGAATAACTATATACTGTATTCTACTTTAAATTTGATAGAAATTAGCAAAGCGATTCCGTCTGAATGGTATTTACAAAGATAATCCTCTTTATTTACAGTAGTTCCTTTGATTAGTTCGATTAGATATAAATTTTTAGGAATAAAAAACAATTATATTCCAAAAAGCGATGGAACAATGTAATCTTAAAAATGCTAACTGAGAACAGATATGCTATTCCTTTCTATAACCCAGACTGTGCTGAAATTTTTAAATAAGCTTAACTAACCTAAGAAATATCAATATTCAAAATTTCATTGAAATCATATGAACGATGCGAGTTATAAATATCTACAGAGAAGAAGAATAACGATTTTTGATAATTTTTTTTTCAATTTTTAAATTGCTCTTTTACTAATTGGATCTGAAATTTTATATTTATGTGATGTTGATTATTTCTCTAGAATATAATTTTGATAATATCTAACACGAAAAAATGATACAATAATGTTGGTTAAACGTAGTTTTCTGGCAAAAGTTTCACTACTTTGAATACTTAAGTTCACATATAAAATGGGAATGCCTACTTATTACAATTATAAACAACATAACTACTATAAATTCTGAATAATATAGTCATTTATAGAAATTCTGAAATAATCCTTAATACCAAAATGTCGCAGTTGTATTTAATCTTGTGAATGTAACAGTAAAATAATATTTTTATCTTAGCAAAAGATAAAGCTATCGAGTGTACTAGTAGAGGAGTATTCTTTGATAAGTGAAGGATGAAGAACTATTTATTTGATATTTTTCAGTATTTTTAGATATGATGAGTTAAATTGAAATTAATAAACTTTTTGCAATAAAGAAGTAACTGAAAAATATGCTTTCCATCGTTTAAATGTTTCACATGAAATTATATTCTTAGTAAAATATTGAGGATGAATAAAATCTCAAGTAACAAGTACTAAAATGCTATAGCATGAAGAAATCTCACATTTATTTGAGATTTTTCTATAGCATAAAATATTTAATGTACCTCCAAATGAGAAATACAGGGATTTGAAGATTCGGAGAGACTCAATTTCAGCATTTAATTGTCTTACATTGATGACTTTAAATAATCTTATTGTCTTCAAAATAAAATCTTCAAAACAATAACACTAAAATTAATAAATACAATAAGAATAAAAATACATATAATAATAAAGTACATTCCAAAAAAGCTGATCCGTAGAATCAGATAAATCATAGTCTAAAGATAACAAAAATTAGCAATTAGATGAATGGAAAACTTTGTCCATTTTCTGCATATCTTGTTCCATCCCGTATCATTTATACATTGCAACTCCCTATTTGCATCATTTCGATATTATATTGTTGGTAAAATATATCCAATAATAGTTTTGTGTTATAAAAATTTTAAGTTGTAAGCACTACCAAAAGACACGGCAATGACTCTAAGCCAGTGGTTCTCAAACTGGGGTCAGCGGTTCTCCAGGGGTCCGCGAAGGGTCCCCTAGAGGACCGCGGACCCCAGTTTAGAGAACCACTGTTCAATAAATATCCTGAATAGTTGTTCACTGCAGGAGAAAGATTATATGTAAAAAATTTTCTTATGATTGGGCTATTTGACTAAGATTTGACATTTTCTGAATAAATAATTGTTTGTCAATAAATGTTTTGATAACAGTAGCTTATATGTTAATTGCAGTTAATTTTAAAGCGATCGTGATCAATCTAAAAAATTGTAAAGACACCGTCACGCAAGAAATCTTAAAAAGTTTGAGAACTACTGCTCTAAGCCAAGTACAGTAGTCACTGTCTGACTCTCATTATCGGAATCATTATGGTCAAAATTCAACTCGCTATAACTTTGGTCTTAAGTTTAAATATTATTAATCTGGCAATATAATATTCGGAAAAGTATTCAATAGGATACAGAGTGCAAAAATTTAAAGCTTCAAATCAAATTAATAAAACAACTAGAGTTAAAAATTGCAAAAATCGGCAAAAAAAAAGTATCACTTTTCCTCTTCTTTCTCCTCTTCGCAGACCTTTTAGATCGCATTGTTCAACCGATATCGATGAAATTTGAAAAGTAAGTATTTTTTAGATTATGTGAGGTGTTCGAAAATTTCAGCACAATTAGGTTAAAATACAGAGGAGGAATGGAGATTCATTTTCCATAAATACCTCTATATATCGCATTGTTTAATCGCTTTTGACCAAATTTTGAACAGTCCAGCATTTTTTAAACTGCGGGTCGTGATCTTTAGTGGGTCATGAAATAAATAAAACAAGTAGTCACGAGAAACAGAAAAAATGCACAAAAATGTTTGGAAAACAGCTTATAAAATAAAACTTTTCTGAAAGTGATTAATTTGTGTCAATAGGAAGGCTACCACTTATAACAAATATAAGCATTGGTAATAACAAATAAATGAATATAATAATTCATATTAAAGATTGTGTCTTTAATTTATCACATGGGGAAAGTAGGCCAAATCTTACCGTTCGTTAAATCGTACCACCGCTATTTTCCATTAAACGAATTATCATTTTTTTGTGTCAACACTGTTCTGTTGTATTTTATGTCATATGAATGCTGCCATATTATTTTCGATTTCAAGCGATTTAATGTCGAGTAAACTTTAAATATCAATTTTTTGCAACTTTGATGTAAGTTTTCGGAATTTTGTCTAAGCCATTTCAAAAGTGAAAAATGAACATTGAAATTTATTACTATAACATTTCATTTGTCGAAGTTTATCTATTACGTGGTACCATTAACAGATTGGCAAAATAATTAAACATACATTTTCTTGTAGTTCGGTAAATCGTACCAGTAGCTGATCGGTATATCGTACCGGTGGCTAATCGCTAAATCGTACCAATATGATTTACCTGACTTATTTCCATAGATGCCCCAGGCCCGTTTGATTGTAATTTATTTAGATAGAATATATTTATACTATATTTGATACCTAATCACCGGACCGGGCCCAGTACCCCGAAAAATCCGGGACGAGAACCCGGGTCCTCCTGCGTGGCACGCCGACAGCGTTACCACTCGGCCATCCTAGAAAAAAAAATGATCACAGTCAATAATTGTGTAGCTTGTGAAGGCTACTATTTTGATAAAACGGACTTAAAGTAGACTGGATTAAATGCATTAAATGCCAAAATTGGTTGCATGAAATTATGCATTGATTATCCTGATACTTGCATAAAGAATAGTTCGAAGTACAGTAGTTGATTTCCATAAAAATGAAGAGTTTTGTTTGGCAAAATAATTAAACGTTTTCTTGTAGTTTTCAATTTTATGAAATTGAAGAAAGTTCTGTAAATCCTACCAATGGCTGTTCGGTAAATCTTACCGGTGGCTAATCGCTAAATCGTACAAATATGATTTATCTGACTTATTTTCATCGATGTCCTAGGCCTGTTTGATTGTAATTTATTTAGATAGAATATATTTATACTATATTTGATATCCAATTCGTAAGTTTTGTGAAGCCCAAATTAAGGATAATTCATAAACTTGAGTTTATTGAACATTATAAGTGTTGTTTTTATATGAATGAGTATTTTTTGTAACTTAATTATAATTCTTTAATAAATAACAATTTCTTCAGATCAGTAGTGATATTAATAACTCTCTCCTTTTCCTAATATATTCTAAGATTTTATAAAAAAACAAATATATAATTATTGTTTCGTTTTTTTTTAAATACACTCAGCCCTCGATTTACACGGTAGATACGTTCCTGGAAAAATCGCGCAAACCGAAACCGTGTAAAACGAAACGCAGAATTCATGCAAAATAGAAGGATATGTTCAATCAAACTGTAAACCGTGTAAATCGATCTAAAGAAGATAATGAAAAGTCGAGGATATTTAAATGCCAAAATTGGTTGCATGAAACATGCACTGATTATTCTGATGCTTGCATAAAGAATAGTTCGAAGTACAGTAATTGATTTCCATAAAAATGAAGAGTTTTGTGAAGCCCAAATTAAGGTCTAATTCATAAACTTGAGTTTATTGAACATTATAAGTGTTGTTTTTATATGAATGTGTATTTTTTGTAACTTAATTATAATTCTTTAATAAATACCAATTTCTTCAGATCAGTAGTGATATTAATAACATTCCCCTTTTTTTAATATAGGGTGAGTCAAAATTATGTGAACACCATTTGAGAGAAAGCATTTAGTCAGAGTTTTCGTTATACAGAGTCTCAACCTGCCCACCAGCACGATTAATGCACATAAACCAACGTTCAACAGTACAATTTAGTGCTAGAACACACAATTCGGGGGAAATGTTGGATATCACACCTTTTATTCTGTCCTTGAGTTCTTAGATGTCTCTCACTTTTGTACTATACACGCGCTCCTTTATCATACCCCATAACCAGAAGTCACAGGGTGTGAGATCCGGAGATTGGGGAGGCCATGCCAACGGTCACATAATTCAGATTGTTCACATAATTTTGACTCAGCCTGTATATTCTAAGATTTTATAAAAAAAAACAAATATATAATTATTGTTTCGTTATTTTTTAAATATTCCTGACTTTCTTAGAGGTATGATTTAAAATGAAATGGGTACAATTTAGCGAACCGGTAACTGTAAATCGTACCGAATTACACTTTTTTTTTCTTCTATTATTTATGAGAAAAATTATAAATTTTTATAGTTTCATTTTGATTAGAATTGTGTGCAACAAAATAAACTTTTAAACAAAAAACAGATTTTTTGTTTTGGGTTGATAGTTTAATTTCCAGGAGCATTACTTTCTTAGGGGGTAAAATATAGCCAACTTTCCCCTATGTAAAAAAAATGTCCAACCAATAGTCAAGATCCAAATATTAATATTGGAATAGTCAAGTAATTTTAGTAAAGAAAATCTTTATTAAATCAAATCGATCTTATACATATTATCATCAAAAATATTTTTTAATTTGTGAATTATTGAAAACAGTATTAAATTAAATCCCAATTAAGCAGAATGTAATCCAATTCAAGTTTATATGTTTTTTTTCACGGAAATGATAGAATTATCTTAAAAGAATGAAAGTTGTTTGCCGATTTGTATTTATAGTACAAAGACCTTGTAGGTCAAACCTCTCTGTCGTTATGAAACATAGTAAAATCATTATGTATTTTGTAATGCTATTGATTCACACAATGTTTGAATAGCAACAAACATAAATTTATAATATTGTAAATAAAGAAAATATATCTGAAGAAAAATTGCAATGAAAACTGCTTGTAGATAAGATCTTTCTTTCTGCCATTTAATCCTCATTTTTTTATAGTTAAAAATATAGCTTAAATTTGTAAAAAGAAACTGTTTTAAGTTAACTTTTCCCGCTGAGCAAAACACAAATTAGTTATAACAGATATTTCTAATAGATATGAAAAACTTTATTTCCAGTAAATGTGAATTTTTTACACTGATTTAAAAATATATATTATAGAATATCTTTTATTTTCTTTTTTTACATTTCTTATTAGATATACTATTGGAAAAATATGATAGTTGCATATAACTTTGAATGTCATTTAAAAATTACTTTAATTTTCTAAAATATTTTGTTAAAAATTCTTATATACTTGCCATTGGAAATATAACGCAGGGAGTCTTTAAAATATCAGCAGCTATTAATTTCAATGTATTTTTAATCTTTACCAAGTTTATTGCCCTGGGGCATTCTTCTATAAAATAAAATAAAAATCTTTTTTAATTATTATTTAAATAATAATAATTTAATGAAATATTATAAAACTATTCAATGCATGATATATTTATTTTTAATTCTATTACCAATACAATTTTATAAAAATTATTATTATAATTCAGATATATAGTAGGACTCGTATCTGCGAGGATAAGTTCCAAAACCCCCAGCGGAAGCCTGAAACCGCAGATATTAGCGAACACTATATACTGTACATATCTATGTTAAAGTTTAATTTATATATTAGACAAAATAAGAAATTGACGACAATAACTAATAATAAAATCGAACATTTATAATAATAAAAGTTATGTGAATGTGCTCTCTCTTTCTCTCTCTCTCTGAAATATTTATTTTTATGTACTCACTCTTTTTCATCTTTCTTCTCATGATGATGTAATGATGACACTTGATTAAGAGATATAGTGAGTATACTCATAGGTGCACTCACTATATTCCATAGAAGAACGAAAGATGATTTGAGAAAAATATAGGAAAGCAAAAGAAAAGGGTAAAAAATCCCTATTGGAAGAAGTATGGCATTCCGCTAGAGGAAAGAGAGGAAAGCAACTAAAAGCTTCTCTTCTCACCTATTCATAAAACTTATAATTGCGCAGTAATAATTCTGGAACTTTCAGGATCTTTCACTCAAAGATTTCTCTGAATGAAAGATAAGAGATTCTTTTACTCGGAGAGTCTGTGTGGAAACTTAATCTTAAAAACACGCCTATATCTGGCAAGCCACAGTTTATGCTAGGATAGCTGGATTACATAAGGAGTTGTGCTGTTCAGTGAAAATAAAACGTAGAGAATGATGCTCTCTTGTGGCAGTAAAATCCTCAGAATCCCCAATCTGGACTCAAAGTTTTTCTGGAAAAGATTGCAATGATCTCTAGAGAAAAGTTTTATTGGGAACATATTGAGATCACCTTATTTTTACAGACAGAACATTTGCTTTTGCTGACAAGATAAATTTAAAATAAAAATAATATAGTTAGTCCTAAACTCTCTTGTAACGAATATTTAGAATTTTCATATTATCTTTATTTGAGAATATAATCGCTGCCACAATGTATAGACATATTCAATAAATTAAATATAATATACCAATAATTATGAAATGTAAAAAATTTATAAATCTTGAGAATATTATAATTATAAATATTATGCAAATTTATATGTTAGGATGATAATAATTTCAACACTTAACGATTAAAGCGAGAGCGACAAAAAAGTGAAGAGACACAAGGCGATCATTGAATCATATGCAAGTTATCAAATTCTGTCAAGAAATATCACATGACAGTATATTATAATAAAAGTTGCTATAAAACTCATAATTACGCGGCACTAACGGTGGAACTTTGGAGACGTGTATTACTAACGTGACACTAACGATCAACTATAAATTTTTTAAAAAGTTTAAAAATAAGTCCTCTCAACTTGGCATATGTACTGAACTGCAGAAGATAAATATCGACGGATTGAACCTGGATCCTCATATAAATTTTGAAGTATGGTATCTAAATTCGATTCCGGTTGAATGGAAAGCCAAAACATTTTCCATGTGACCAATTTTTGTTGATCTTAGCTACAGAAGCCCAATAATAGAAATCAAAATAAGGAAAATTTTATCAAAGATCTCGATGTACTTCACCAAAATGAGTCATTCGCAACTCATCAAAAAGTGAGTTATTCGTGAGAAATAAATTAACCGTAAACCATTAAGAAATACCTGATAATACCTTTAATAACAGAATTTTAAATACCAAATAATATTGAGTAATAACTCGTAACAATTTAGAATGTGTCAAGAAAAGCACTGATCTAAGTGGTTAAAAGCTTTCACTTAGCTAATTAAAAAGAAACTTAAAAGTCATCTGCTACATTATGATAACTATCTAATAACTCAATAAATATTATATTGCCTTATCTGATACATCATCCGTTTGTGTGATCGGGCGGATGACTGCGTGGTAAAACATTTGCTTATCGCGTTGGAGAACCAGGTTCAAATCTGAGTCTCACACCTCCAGTTTTTCGGAATAGATCTGGGCCCAGTCCACTGAAACCCATTCTTCAACCTTCCGGTTGATCCCATCATGGTTGCTGACCAGCCTTAGCTGGGGTCTAAAAGTGGTCGTGCCAGATAGAGAATATCCTTTGTAAAATTGTGAGATATGTCGACTTACCACAATTAACTAACTTGTTTGTGTGCAAATAATAATGCGAGAAGAAAAAGAAAAACCAATTTTAACTCGAAATCAAAGTATTTTGATAAGGATTTTATAGTCTATATCCGTTACAATTAACAGCCGAAAGCTAGAAATAGTTAATACTATTCTCCATCTTATATACGATGTAGATTCTAATGAATTGAATTTAAATATTGTACAAGATCACCAATATCAACAGTACAGCTATTCCAGAAATACAGATCCATACAGCTTGCCTATTCATGTAGCACATTTATATTCTGGATCTAAACAGGTCTATTTCTACTCTGGTTTGAGAATTCTCCTTTCTATTCAGGAGCTAACTCTAATTCATTCGAAAGAAGGGCAGTAGTCCAGTTCGCCATACTGAATAATAGAATTTTCTCTCTACTCGAAAGAATAATACTAATCTCAATGTATCAAGATCCGGAAACTTTCACAATACCATCTGTTGTCGATTTAGTAAAAAACAAACAATCATTCTTTCGCGGGCCAGATGATGGATATATTTTTCTCCAGCCACAGGGAGGACAGCTAACATAAAAAAAAATTATAGATGTATTTATTTTATCCATAATGAAAATCACATATTTTACCTGGCAGTTCCGCAGGCCAACCATACGAAGAAGGCATCCTTAACCGGGAGGCTCACCACGAAGGTTATATAACTCTATCAGAACCAGCAATACTTGGTCTAGAACGTAGTACAGTACCTCGAAGGTGATCGCAGTACCATCAGAAACTGAACGGTGATCGAACTTTTGAACTTGACAAATCAAGATGAACGATGACCGAACCCGACAAATCAAGTGTAGTAAGTCAGGGCCAATCTCAGAGTAAAGGAGATATGTCCGCAAGGCACCTGCTGAAAAGCCATTGAACAAGTTCTAGACTTTGATCGTAGCCAAAAGCGAAATCATATATTTAAGTTGGCGCTTCCGCAAAATCAACCACTCGAGGAAGGCATCCTTAATTGGTAGTTTCCTGCGAAGGACCCCTTAACAAAAGCAGTGTTACCTGATCTGAACGGAGTGCAGTACACAAGTTACTGTAATTACCAGAAGGCTACCTCATACAAGCGAAAACAAACTCACCAAAGACATATAGTGACCACCCTATCCCTGGTAAGTCAAACGTAGGAATTCATAAGCAATCCAGAGAAAATGAAATATATCTACAATCCCGGTATAAATACTGTTTATACTTTAATCTTAACCAAAAAGCAAATTTACAAAATTGGTAGCTTATTTAATGAGTTATACCTCTACCTAAAGCATCACTTTATTTACATATATACATCTTTTGTTAGTGGTTTTAAAAGAATTAGCTTCCATTTTCAATTTAATTCTTTAGAAAATTTAGTTTCTATTCAATTTGTTAATTAAAACACTTTACAATCTAATGAATTTCTTAAATGTTTTGTTTATATCTTTGTTTATTAATTATAATTTACTTTAAAGAATGAAAATTAATAAAATTCATTCTAATTGGTGAGATAGAATTCATCCAGCATCTGACTCATATATATTTTTTAATAATAGTCTTATATTGTATAGGCACTTTCGTAGTGTTTGTTGTTGGATCGTTTTATTCTAATGTATGATGAAATATGAATTTTCATTTTTATTAAAGCAGCATTTATAATTAATACTGGTATAAAATAATAATCATCGTCCAAAACTACAATATAAATAAACGAATTTATAAATAGAATGAACTTTATTAGTTAGAAACACTGATAGTAAATATTTAAATGAATCTATACATGAAAATATAGTACCGGAAATGGATACAAGATGGCAGCATCTATCGAATTTCAGATAGATAAAATTATCATCATTCTGATGATCAGTTTTGTAACCGCATAAACTTTTACTAAATAAATTTAATTAATATCAAAAGAACGTCGAATTTGAATGAAATTAAGCCAATCATCTTTTAAATACGCAATAAACAAAGTAAAATATAAATACACAACATCAAAAATTCTATGAAAAATTGTTTATATTTTCAATTGTGAAGTAGGGGTATAATTAATAATCATTTCTTTCAAATAATGTATTGAACTCTGAATAAAATAGCATTAAAAAATCAGTTCTTCGGATAAATATTAGGGTCTATTATAAATGAAAATCAAAATATTATTAACTGCATCTACAGAACAGAACTTTTGATATTCAATTTATGTTCCTGAAGATTGCAGATTATAATAACATTTTGTTACTTATTTATTCTGAAATTAACTCTTTTAATTGTTTGATAATTTATCCTTGTTTGGTTACTGAATATAAACAATAATTTCATTTTTTACATCTGTAAATTCAAGATAATTATTGTATATATGTTAAGATATCTATTCCATTCTGTATATGCTGTATATGACTGTTTATATTTTTTAATAATTTTTTTATAAAATGAAATAAAAAATATCATTAGATTTACAATAAAATAAATGGATGATGTATGATTTTAAGATTTTAAGCAAATTTAAGAACCTGAAAATTTATTTTGTAGGGATGATGAATAAATTAATATCTTCATAAATCAATTTCGTGTTTGTTTAATTTTTAATATATCACTTACGAAAATGGTTACTATATTATTACAACATGATCTTATCTCGCTTAAAAAATAGTGTGATATCTGTATTCCTCCATGTCGAATTATGGCTACTATCTAATAAATTCCATTAAACATCATTTTCATTTAATACTTATTTTATCAAACTTCTGATTATATTATATATGAAATGTTGAATCATATATGCCCTCGGTAGGCTATAAAATTGTCACTCCCATATACAATATATCCGTTGAACGGTTTTACTTATATAGATATTTAACGAGTCTATTGATGTTACTATCGATAGAAATTTTATTTATTCCTCTGAGTTTGTCCCCCTATTCATTTACTTGGATCACTTTTTAAAGACTAAAAATCGTTTTGATTATATTTGTCGTCCAGATAAAATTTTGTAAATCTTTTGTTATTTAGAATTGATTACAACTATAGATGTTTCTATTGTGAAAAAATATATTTCTGTATCCTTATTTTTAATTATCCAAAACAAATTTTAACTTAACTTTGTGTAGAATTTTATTAAAATTCCCTGATACTGTAGCCATGTTGATAAAATGTTTGTAAATATAGTAATGAATTTTTTTCGATTCTGCTTCGAAATCTAAAAATTCAAAATGGCTACCAAAACCGGAAGTAATGCGTCTTCTGGATTTATCAATATATTATGCAAATAATTTCTATTACCAGATTGTGCCTAAGATAGTAGTTCATCTGCATTAAAGTTATCTACTTATCAATCAATAACAATAAAGAATAAAAATTTTTTAACATTAATATGACATAAATAATTTCTTTATTATTGTAATTTACTTCTTTTTGGAGGCTATATTTTCATTTATTTAGATAAATAAATCATTGTTTAATCTTATACTATTGGTTTTTCTGATCTTTCCTTAATTTTATAGTGGGAAACTGCATTGCTGAAAACGGAATTTCTGGTTTTAGCATTATGTATTTGGAAAATTGATTCTTGGTTTATGAGTTCTTATTTAATGAGCTCCTCTAGGCACGAGCTAGCTTGTAAAGGTGAGAATTACCTGTAATTAAAAATACAGAGAAAATTTGATTTTTAATATATAATAAATTTTATAATATATGTAGAGAATGATGCTCTCTTGTGGCAGTAAAATCCTCAGAATCCCCAATCTGGACTCAAAGTTTTTCTGGAAAAGATTGCAATGATCTCTAGAGAAAAGTTTTATTGGGAACATATTGAGATCAACCTTATTTTTACAGACAGAACATTTGCTTTTGCTGACAAGATAAATTTAAAATAAAAATAATATAGTTAGTCCTAAACTCTTTTGTAACGAATACTTAGAATTTTCATATTATCTTTATTTGAGAATATAATCGCTGCCACAATGTATAGACATATTCAATAAATTAAATATAATATACCAATAATTATGAAATGTAAAAAATTTATAAATCTTGAGAATATTAAAAAAGTTTTAGAATGCTGTCAAATAGTTACGATGTAAAAATGTAATAAAAAGGCAAATCTACAAAAATGCCTGTTAAAATTATTTACAAATTACGTTGCCTATTTCAAGATTTATGTTACAATTTAATGTATATTTATCTACGAAATTCAATTGTACACTTAATATTAGGCATATTCAGAAAATATGATCTGAATATAGTAAAATTATGTTTAGTTTTATTCTAATTAATAAATACTTTATAATTAATAAAATATTTTAGAAAGATAATATAGTTTTTAATGACCAGATTTAATTCAGTATGTGGAAAAACAGAAAGGTGATAAATAGTTTATATGATAAAAATTGTACTAATTATTGCATTATTATGTACAGCATATATATCAGTTGTTATAGAGATATATTCAATAATTCAATAATGTAAATATATAAATGAGAAAATTAGAGTAAAAAATATTAAAAATCCATTCATCATCATCATTTTCAGCATTTGTATTTATCCACTGTAATTTTTATTTTACGGCAGTAGCTGAAGTATGTTCTTCTAATGTCAACAAGACTTTTCAAAATGATATGATAGATTTTTTAATGGAAATCATTTTTCAGTTTCTTATAAAATCTTCTTATCAGAATTATTTACGTTATACCAATTCAGAATAAACAGTATTACCATAAACAGATTGGTGTCAGGATATTAATTATTAAAATCTTTATAGTCAGCTATATTAGAAATTCCTATATTGAATTAACAATAAATAATAATTTTATTCTATAAAATTAATTAAAAAATCAAAATATGCAAAACATATCTAATACAGATCAGAAGAAATATAAAAGATTAAATGACTTCGATAAATTTTTCAATCAAAATTTTCTCATAAATTGTTATAAGCAATATATTAAGTTTAAAGAAAATTAAGAAAACGTTAAGTCATCTTTAAATAAATTTCAGATGTTTTCTGATAAAATTATAATATTATATGTAGCAGTTGCCATCAAAATACTAAATTCACTAAAATATTTGTCATTATATTTAACAGGTTAACTCTGAATTTATAAATGGGCCGATTACTATGTTGGAAGATCGTGATTCAGTTCTGGATCCTCTGCTCTCAGTTTTTCAGGAAGAGTCCAGGCTCTGTCCATTGATCGCCATCTTCAACTTCCAGTTAACACCATCGCGGGTGCCAGTCACCCTCTGATGAATGCTAAAAGTTGCAAACCCAAAAATATCCTATGAGTGATTCGACGTTTTTCTTGAAACTAATCCAATTTGAAGTTTTGGTAAATTTTCTTGTTTTTTCAAGATTATAGGAGAGAATAGGCATTTATTGAATAGATTGGATATATTGAATATTTATTCATTTTGTTATAAAATTCCAACGTTTTATGATTTTATTGTATTTCATTTGATTTTGATGGTTTTATTTTATACTAGCTGTACTAGGGATTGCAAATTTAACGACTTTTTCTATTACCGGTAATTCGGTAAAATTTTCAAACAAAACCGGTATACCGGTAAATTACCGGGAATTTTTTAAACCGTGAATATAAAATAAAAATTCATAACAAGACATTTTATTTAATTGTTATATTATGTTCAGAATACAGTTGTTATATTATGTTCAGAATACAGTTGTTATATTATGTTCAAAATATAGTTGTTATATTATGTTCAAAATACAATTTATTTTTATACTTTTGTCATAGTATAAAAAAATATGAAAATAAATTGTATTCTGAACATAATGTAAATAAAATTCAACAAATTATAAGTAATACTTTTACATGAATAATTTTTCACAATGAAAATAATTGTAAAATCTATAATTAAATACGTGCTCTATTTATCAACATGTTTAAAAAATAAGCACGTAAGAAACATAACTGATCAATACTTTGGTCTCCTAATTGTGATCTAATTTTTGTACAAAATAATCCCGCCGTAGAAAAAGCTCTTTCAGATTGGACACTTGTTGGTTTAATAATTATTAAAGAATCGTACACAATTTGAATATATTTCCCCCTTACATTTTACTGTTGAAAATATTTTATATTAAATATATTATTTAGTTATATACAGCATAGTTTAATTGTTGATCGCTCACAGTTTTTCGGCCACAATCCTGACCTGCGCTCATATAAATATTCTTCATCGTGCTGAAGCAACACTGTCTAAACTGCTCCTGGTGTCATACCTGACATTCAACATTTTAGATGGGCCCACACTCGGTTTTTTGACACTCTCTGATACCACAATTTGGTGTCAGGAATTTAATGTCGAAACACAAAAATCTCGTCAATAAGACTCCCCAGGACCCCACAGTAGTGAATAATGATGCACATGCGCTCAGCCACAAAATGTTTCTACTATTATTCAATGCTGCCACCGCAGCGACCAGGGCCCAGCGAATATAAACAAAAAAGTATAATATAATTATATTTACCGAATTACCGGTAAAAATAATGTAGAATTACCGGTACCTATTTGAGGTTAAAATTCGCAATTTACCGGTTTACTGGTATTGCAATCCCTAAGCTGTACCCGGCCACGCGTTGCTGTAGCTCAGTCTAGTTAAATGGAAAAGAAAGAAAAGAGAAATCGCACGTTTCTGATGTGTTTAATTTCACAATGCTTGTGGGTATACAATATTTTTTGTTGTTTCATTGTCTATGCAGATATAAAGATTGTCTGGTTTGCCGACTCTGGAACACGCAACATATAATTGCAATCTCTTAAATTAAAATGGCATATCCATTGGAATCATAGGAATGCGAGGAATGAGGACATCTTCACCTTTGAAAGGTCCTGTCAAGACTGTTGCTTCTACGACGTTGCTCATTAATTTTTTTACTTCAAGCATCGTGCCGTTGCAAACCTTTAGTTGGTTGATATTTTGCAACATGATAATTGGCACGCCGATTTTCAATTGCAGTACGTGCGGTGGCATCCCTGGCAGGTCAGACGGAGTCTGGCGGTTTTCCAAGTTGAGGCAGTTTAATTTTTCCGGTGGCGCAACACATTCCTTTCTTTTCTCCGTTAAATTTCAGAGCCTTGCAATAAGGACACGCTTCAGTCATAGTGCCGATGAGAACCTGCCGGCTCAAACTATAATCATCAGCTGGGTTGTACCGGAATGCAAGGCGATTGTAATCCCGTGATTGCTGAGCACGGAGTCGTGTTTGACGCTGATCTGCTGTTTCTCGTTGATGTCTTTCAGCCCCTCTCAGCCTATCGTTCTGTTCAAGTCCTCTCAGCGCGTTCATTCTGTTGAGAACGAAACAGATCTGAAGTTGCAGAACGCGATCGCCGTACCCCCAACCGTGCATCCTCAAGTCTGGCTGCACGTCGCTCTGCTGCTTCCTCGGCACGTATTTGAGCCATTCTTTGTTTGTTTCGCTCGTTCGCTGATGCCCGTTCTTCCTCAGATTGATTTGCAATTACTCGTCGCATTGCTTCCGCACCGCGAGTACGACGACCTAAGTTTGATTTTCTGCGAGGCATTTTTTTGCATATTTTATGCCCCTTTTCCAATCAGGGAGCGGAGCCAGTTCCAACCACGGGTTGCACCCACACCCGTGAAGGCGGCCGGATGGTGAAGGACGGGGATCACTGAACCGGGCCCAGCACTCCGAAAAAATCCTGGACCAGACCCGGGACGCGAATCCAGGTCCTCCAGTGTGGCACGCCAACGCGATACCACTCAGCCATCCGGCCGCCTCGAGACATTATTTGGATAAACTAAACGAGATCGATTGCACTGAGAAAGAAGAAAGTTATAACAAAAACATATAAAATTGCAAAACATTAAAAAAGGAAAAAATACGAACTAAAAAAACAAAGAAAAAGCAAAAAAATAAAAATAAAAAATACTAACCAAATATTTCAATTCAAACGCAGATCAATCGACACAGCTTAATTCCACCGCCAATTGCACTGAAAAATAAGAAAAAACAGTTAAAAAAACGAAATGAAAAACAATGAAAAAAGAAAAAAATAAACTATACTCACGAAATGAACGCTATGGTAAACGACACAGCTCAATTCCAACGCAATGTCACACGAAATAATTAAATCAAAATGAAAATTAATCGAAATCTATGAAATTTAACAATGCAATCGGAAATATTGAAATGGAATAGTAAAATTGGAAATTTGGAAATCGTAAATGGATCGTAAATTGGAAACATTGAAATGGAATCGTAAAATATTTAGTATAGCATGTGTTGCTTTTACGTCCAACAGATGGAGCTGTTTTTCAAAAAAAGCATGTTTTTACCTGTCACAGGTATGACATCTATATAACAGGTATATAAAAACACGCGCGTATTCGAATGCAACGTTGTGTCAACCAATCGGTGAAGAACTTTCGGAGATTTAAGATTTGGAACAAACGAACATTTACATTTTTATTTATATAGATTATATAATATAATACTTTATCATTTTGATTAATTAGGATTATCAGTTTCTTTCTGAAGTATAATTATTATGGTTCATAAATACAGTTCTATAATTTAGAAATCCTCTTTGAGTTAAAAGAATTATAACGTAAAGAATTTTATTGAAGTTTTTATTAAAAAATAATAAAATAAAGGATTTTTCAAAAGGAAATCATACTCATTGAAACTCTATCCATATAATCAGGATAATCATAGATACGAACTTTTATTTGGTCTAAAATGGATACAATTTAACATGAATATCAGCATAAATAATTGACAAAAAATAAATTGAAATATTTTAGTATTTTCTCTCCTGTTTAAATTGTCGTATGAAATTCTCCATCTGGAATATTTTTATTTCTAAACGAGTATATTAAAACTTTATTAAAAGTCTTTGTTATCAAATTAATCGGTAGTGAAAATCTTACTTAAATGAATTTTGTAATTTTTGAATTTTCAGTTATTTAATTTAAGGAAAAATCAAATTAATTCTATATAAAAATTAAATTTGAAGATGATGTTAAACAACATCGAAATAATTAATGCAGACATTGTTACATAAACAATTACTCATTAGTTCATGGCGTGCCATCTAGTATTGATAATATCAATATGGTTTTTAAATTTATGCTAAAAATTCGGAGAGAAGCCATCCTCTCTTACAAGTCTTTATGCATTGATGTAACATTTTATTGAAATTTTTAAAAGTGCTAAGCCATAAAAATTCGAATATTAAATATAAAAAATATTTCTCTCTTCTTCTCTATCAGTCAACAATGGCGTAGTTCGTTAAAGTGGGCGCTATTCAAGTTAACAGCAACCAGTATATAAACGGCTTGCAAGGCGGCAAGATATTGTCATAGCCGTGTCCGCCTCCATGTGGCTCTTCTTAGCTTCATTAGCACGAATTTACAGAGGCGTCATTGCGGACTTTTGTTGGAGCCATAGAAAAAAATTATTACTTTCTTGTTATTCCAATATGTCGGTTGATGACAGTTTGGCTGTGGGTTCGATTTCCAAATCCAAACTTTTTTCAAAATGTTTTTCAAAGCCCAAATTCTTTTTTTTTTGAGTAATCTGGGACCGGCTTCTTTAACCTTATACTTTACCTGACGAATTTTAACTCAATTCCACAATTCGTGGGAGAAACACAGTAGGCATTGAGAACTCTTCATTGACCTTTGGTGGAAAGCAATGTAAAATAATAAAGAATAAACGAAAAAATTAGTTCTGTTTAAATCGTTTTGAACTGTATTAGTTCCAAAAAATTATACCTCAATTTTTTACTTAATATTAAAAAAAACTGCTTTAAAAATTTATTTCTTGTCTTAGAAATGCTTTTTTTGCATTCTTTCATCATTTATATCGGTTGAAGACTCTATAGCGGCATTTCCCAAACTATTCAGATAGCCGACCGGTTTTTTTGTAATATTTTCTCACGGCGACCTAATACATACTCATATAAATCCGATTTCTCTCAGATTTAAATTTTTGCACGCACTACGCACGAAGATCGATTGGTCAATTGAATGAACCCAACTTCGTACACATATTCACTTGTTATTTGTACAACTACATCCACAAAATTTGTGATAGATGTTTCAATGAACGATTATTGTAATTTTTCTTTTCTGAGAATCGGTATTTTATTCTTAGAAACTGGTACCGAGTGGCGGACGACAGTTTGGGAAATGCTGCTGTATTGTGTAAAATCCAGATTCCATTGGAATTAATTCTGCAAAGCTATGTGTATGTTATACGCTTACTTATATTCAATAAATCTGCAACTTTTAAACTTAACTTTAAACAATTGTAAGGATTACAATAAATTATAAATTAATGTAGCGGTTCAACGATAGTTAATTCTGGTTCAAAGTAAAACCCTAGCTCCTGAATATTCTGCAGTTTTTATGGTATGTCAGTTGGATCACGGTTAACATTTATAAAATCCGAGCTTTTTCATATCATCTTTGAAACTTAATCATTGGCAGTTGAGTTGAATTTCGTTATGCGTGAAACATTCATTACAGAAATATTTAGATAAGAATTTCGTCAATTTTTCAATTTTCTAGTTTGAATGTAGCCACTGTCTATTTTTAAATAGAAAATAGTTAGAGAGTATAATATCCGAAAAATGTTATTTTTGTCGCTATCATTTTAGATAATGAAATTAAACATACGTAACGTTTTTGTTAGTCCTTTTCCAGTTAAGTTATTCTGTGCTCATAACATTTGTTGGTTTTATTGAATTTTTATTCTTCTATGTGTTAGAAGAGATTTCTATGCTATATCATAATCTGGTTTTTTTAAATTTTTGATAATTTAATTATTTTCTTCAACATTGAAGGAAAAAGTTTCTGAAATTTTTACCTATTCCCATTACAAGATGATAGCTTTCGGAATTTTAAAATTTCTTTATACAGTAATAAATTTGATATTATTTGTAGCACATCATAAATAAAAGATATGTTTATCTGAAAGATTTTCATAACCTGTCAAATAAAGTGGCTACAACGTTATGTAGCATCCAAAAGAACTTTATCTGTAGAGCAGCAAATTTTATAAATTTCAACCAATTTCTATAAATCAAAAAAAAAAAATGATAAATTTATAATATTTATATTTTACTTTTCTATAAATCAAAAAAAAAAAAAAAATGATAAATTTATAATATTTATAATTTTTCTTTTGATTTATAGAAAAGAATTATAAAAATACTTTTTGTATAATATGCCTTGTTTTAATTTAAATATCCGTTTTTACCATGTAGAACATTCATTTGGATTATTGCTAATAGTTAAAGAATAAAAATACAATTAAACAATTTTCAAAATTATTTCGAAAAAATTATTTAAAATTTCTTAGACATAATAGTAAAAATGAATACCTATATACTCGTATATATGCCTAATCTGTGTATAAAACGACATCTTATTTCGAAGTTTTAAAATCGATAACAATGTATAAGCAGGCCTCCAACTTTCAAGTGTTAGAATAATATGACATTCATTAGGAATAAATGGTTAATTTCTTTAAATAATTTAAAAAATTTTCCTAATCCGGTTCATTATTGGAATAAATAAACCTACTTTGACAAAACACCATATTTACATCATTGAAACTTCTCGATGCAAACACTGGATGTAGTGCAGGTTACGATGAAAGAAATATTAAAATTTTTCATCATTTCTGATAATTAAAAAAAGTTTCCTAATCTGGTTCATTATTGGAATAAATAAACCTACTTTGACAAAACACGATATTTACATCATTGAAACTTCTCGATGCAACGTGAAGAAAACACTGGATGTAGTGCAGGTTACGATGAAAGAAATATTAAAATTTTTCATCATTTCAGAATCTCAACAAAAATATTTAACAACATTTAAACGATAAAAAATCTGAATCAAAACATGCAATCGAAATTTTGCTGCAACTGGTTGCAATAGAAAGCCGAATAGTACAGGCGATCGTCAGGAGCGCAAATCTGATATCCGAAATCAATTACAAAATAATCATTACATATTTTTAAAATGATTAAAATTATTATAAATCGCACAAATTGTCGATCCAAACATCCGAAATTGATATATTTCCAATTAATATTAACTGAAGATATGTGCATTATCGGCAATCATGTTTATTGGTTAAAGAAATCGATCTATACATTCTGGATCTTATTTGTGAAGTAATCAATAAATTAATAATTTTGGATTAATTTATATATGAACCAGTCACATACATCAACATATTTTTAATAATATAATCAAAGATAAATAGGCATTTTTTAAAAAAATAATTATTGCGCATCCAGCGGCTTCCATAGGACGCACTACTAGTGCAATGAGGATGCAACGCGATGCTTTATATATTTTCGATCGTATTCGTACAGCATGTAATATTCAAATATCTATAAAAATCTTAATTTATGTACAATCATACATATTCACATATTTTTAACATTCACAAAGCATTCAAAAATCAGGAAAATTTTTCAATTTTTAAATGCGTGTATAAGCCGAAATTCTTCAAAGTTTTTGAAAACAATTTCTAGGCTTATACACGAGTATATACGGTAATTTATATAATCTCAAGTACTGTATCGTAATATTTTCTTGCATTAATATCATAAATTGTTACAATCTTCTGAACTCATACTTGACACAATTTGTTAGAGGTTAGACAATTAGATAAAAGCATGTCAAGATTAAATTTTCAAAATTTATGTGAGAAATCAATGATATTAAAATTGTGTTTTCCTTCCAAGGAATAATGAATTTGATTTTAATTTTAAATAAAATATAAAATATCGAATACCGTTATATTATTTAATTTTTATATTAAAATTGAATGAGAAAAATTAGATGAATAACTACAGTTCGTTTATTTTTGAGAAATAACATAAATATCAATATGCTTGGTTTGATCTTTTCTTATTGTCTATTGTTATCATCAGGTTGACAGTTTTTTCTTTAAGAGACCATTCCGATATTTAGTGAGAATCATTATCCGCATTTACGTATGAACTCTGCCAGATATGGATTCTCTTTGTATATGTGACTCATATCATATTACTTCCAACTGGAGTACTTATGTTTCCTCTTGTATGATACAAGTCGCTTAATTCGCGAGATTGATTGTTCTATATCGATATAAAGTTTTTTGATATCTTAACACGTTTCAGATTACTGAAAATTGTCGATTGATATCACTTTGAATTTCTCAGTTCGAATCTGACGGATTTATTAATGAAAACAAGTGTAAATTTGATAACAAAACTATTGATATCACCAGATAGAATAAATGTAAAATTCCTTGGATTCCAGCTACGTCAAAGATCAAGTATGACATGGAGATATAGTTGACATCAATGTATGGAACGAAGTATTGAAAGAATAAGCTGATAAGAGAACTTTCTAACTACGAAGGAAAAAGATCGCGAGGTAATATTATTTCTCGTATGAAATAATATTTTACCTTGCGTAATCCTTTACTGCATTAGATGTAGTTATCTCGGAAACTGAATTACTTAAAATTTTAAATTTTTTCTGATGAAACTGCCGTCTTCTTCAATCTAATTTAGTCTGCACCGAAACTAGCCTGAAGAAGACAGAAAATTTTCTTCTGAATGAAAAATTCTTCAAAAAATCACTTATGAAAATCTTTATAAAACATAACAAAAATTTTAAATCTTTAAGTAATATTATGGGAAATAGGTTTCCATAAGTGAAAAGGAGACTTTTCAATAAGATTTTAAATTTATTAAATTAGTTTTTAGTATACTTTTCAAAGCAAAATGAAACATATAAGATCACTATACTCTCTGGTTGTGTGACATTAGTAATAATCTTGAACTAGTAGATTTTCATGAAATTTGTACTACTCTCTGTTATTCGATAATTTAAAAGTGTCTTCTACAATTTAAAAATGGCGGAAGTTCAAATATCTCTGAATTACTTGATTGATATTTTATAAAACTCAATACTGTGGTGCTTCGCAATTCGACACATCCGTTGCCGAAATAATGTCGAATTGAGAAACTGTCGGATTGCGGGACAATATTTCCGATATAAGACTATGTAAAATAGATTAATTTGTTATCAGTCTCCATCCCACTCTCCTAACGGATGAGGTGAAAGAGATACACTATATTATTTACTTTATTATATGTGTTTTACTATTGTATTGCACACTAAATTACAAAATATACTATTTTATACACAACACACAATTTATTATGCTTTGGATGTTGGAATGAAGTCTCCCAGCAGACATTCTAGCGCCCATAATCTTCTCTCTGTGTTGCAAAACGTTGCCACAGTTGTCCTAGGAACGCCATACTCATATTTTTTATATAAAAACTTCAGCTATCAGTTTTATAGATAAGAATTTTATTTACACTGAAGATCACATATTATCTCACTTATGTTATGAACTCAGTCAGTGTCATTACCTCCATTACAAAAATTTCTAAAACAGTAAGTAGTCTATATAATTTTCCACATTAAATATTATAATTTACTTTTATTTCATTATTTAAGTTTTCTAGTTATGTTTTCTATAATGTGTTCTTGTTTGTTTTGTCCACACTTATTCTAATAATTATATTGTATTCTTATTCAGTTTATAATACTGTAATTAAATACGTTAAATTTAAAAAAAAAATTAAAAACAAAGTAAAAGTTTAAATTTTTACTACTATTTAACTTAATAATACTTAAGTTTGAATTAAATATTTCTTCTTTTTCATGTATTTAGTGTAAGTTCATTAACCTCTTAATGTCTCCACTTTTCACTAACTCAGAATAGTATATGGACATTACTTATAACAAAAATTTCAAAAATTAATAATACAATTATTATATAATTCATTATTTTTTTTAAATATTTTAATCAATTTTCCATAGAGAAGAAATCATGAAATGCCACTATGTCCATAGAGCGTTGTCTCGACAGTTTTCAAAGCTCGGAAGAACAATAGGAAATCATCCAATATACTTCTTTTTGGGACCAATCATTCTCTGTTCAATATTATCCATTGGTATTTTTCGAATGAAATTAAATCGTGAAATAGATTATTTATTCACAGCACAAAATGGAAAAGCACATCAATATAAAAATGTAGTCGAAAGCATCTTTAAAAAAAATACTTCTTTCTTCTCTGATATCATCAGAAGAACCGGAAACGACGATACTATTATAATTTTGATATTAGCCAAGGATGGAGGAAATATGTTAAGAGAAGAAATATTTCAAGATATTATCACTTTAGACAATTTTATAAAGAATATAACAATAGTACGAAATAAAAGATTGGTCAATTACACATCAATATGTGCAAAACAAGATGAAAAATGTTCAGTAGGTACAGTTATGAAGATGGCTCCACATATCAAAAATATTATCAATGGAAGATATAAAATTAAGTATCCGTTTGAATTGGATGGCTTTACATTTTATTTAACTCAATATATTTTTTCGTTGGGAGGAGTAGAAATGGATAAAGAAGGTAATGCAATAAGAATTAAAGCAATGCGCTTGTCTTACATGTTTGATAATAGTAACAAATCGAAAATCGAAGATATATGTAAATGGAGCGAACATTTTACTAATATTATGAAGACAATTCGATTAAATCATATAAAGTTCCTAATATTTAATAATAATCGTATTCTAAATGAGATTAATAAATTTAAAGAAAGTGTACTACCAAAACTTCCCATTCTAGCTTGTACAGTAATAATATTTGCCGCTATAACCTGTATGACAAATAATTGGGTTCGAAGCAAACCTTGGTTAGGATTATCCACTTGTATGTCAGCTTTTCTAGCTATTGCTAGTGGTTTTGGACTTGGAATATATTTCGGAATTGACTCAGTTGATGCCAATTTTGCCTTGATGTATGGTGTGATAGGTAAGAACTTTTCTGGTTATGTTAAGTAAATTTTAATTTTATTTTTAATTAATTGTACTTTTTTATTTGCTTTCATAATTATTTTGAACTTCTGTTTATTATCAATGAAATTACACTAGTTGATTGATGGGCATAAAATAAACATTTGCTATATGGATGAACATTGATAAGTCATTGACCTTACAACAATTGGTCTTTGAATTATTCAGCTTATAATCGAATTTTGTATCTTAAATTAAAGTAAATCTTATATTTAGCATAAGCTTTAAAAATTATATAATGAATAAAGAATTCTTTCAGTTCGAAGAATTAATTTTTATACAATATTAATGATAATTATAAATAATATATGTTTATATTTTTAATTATTTAATTAATATACAGTAAATTAATTTTCTTGAAAAATTGTTTAAAATTAAATCCGAATTATCACGATTTATTTCTAAACATGATGCTATATATAAATTATTTATAGCAACAGAAGTAGATGATGCATTCGTGTTGATCGCAGCATGGAGAAACACTAATCAAAATGACTCGGTGGAAAAGCGTATGTCATCAGCATATTCTGAGGCTGCAGTATCCGTAACGATCACTTCATTAACTAGTTTACTCTCATTTTGTATTGGTTCAACATCACCATTTCCAGGCGTGAGATTGTTCTGTATTTATGCTGCAATTTTTATTTTCTTCACTTATGTTTACCAAATCACATTTTTCGGAAGTTGCATGGCTTTAAGTGGTTATAGAGAAAAAAGAAGATTACATCCTTTTACCTTTAGATATGTAGAAGGTATATAGTTATTTTTATTTATATTATACTTATATATTATTAATTATTGATAAAAAATTTATAATTACAGAAAAAGAAAAAACTCATCCTTCATCTCATAAAGAAGAATTCATAATGGCTTTCTTTAGAGACAAACTGGGTTCTTTATTAATTCACAAATCATCTAAAATTGTGGTCATCATTATCTTTTTCATAAATCTTTCAATATCTATTTATGGATTAACGAATCTGAAAACAGGGAATGAATTTTCAGATGCAGTTTCGTTCGATTCCGATTTAAATGATGTTATAGATATCAATTACAGATATTTTGGTAAATATATTTATCCAGTACATATTGTTATCGATTATCCATTGAATTATGCTAACCTATCGATACAGAAAACCGTTAATCACACATTACAAAGATTCGAATCCCATCCAAATATTGCAGATTCAGCTTTTACAATTTCATGGCTAAAATACTTTAAGTTATTTTCCGATCGACCACTGGGAAAATTTATACTGAATGGTTATAATTTAACTGATAAATATGAATTTGTCGATGCAGTAAGGAACGTATTTTTAAAATTGTATCAAAGTAGACAGTTTAAAGAAGATATAATTTTTAATGAGAACTATACAGAAATCATATCTACTAGATTTTTATTATTAATCAAAGATATTCCAAACACAAATAAAGAAACTGAAGTCATTAAGGAATTATATAACATAGCTGATAGTTCTCCTTTACCTATTAAAATTCATGGAGTAAATTTTCATCTCTTAGAACAAGCACTTATAATAAAGCAAAGCACATTCCAAATTGCAATTGTGACATCAGCTTTGATCTGTGTCATCTTTTTTTTCTTCATACCTAATCTTTCTAATGTTTTCTGTATAGCTGCTATCGTTTTTTGCATTATTTTCGAAACTATCGGCTATATGAGCTTGTGGAATGTAAAATTAGATATGCCTTCGCTAGGAACTTTAATTCTTTGTGTCGGATTTTCTATTAATTATCCAACTCACATATCTTTCTCATTTATAACAGCAAAAGATTTAGATTCAAATGAAAGAATTAAAAAATCGCTTTATGAGGTTGGTCTACCGATTTTTCAAGGTTCATTATCTACCATATTAGGAGTAATTGTTTTGGCATTCGAGCCTTATTACGGTACTCTGTGTTTCTTTAAGATTATATTTTTAATTTCCATGCAAACTGCTTTCCATGCAACATTTGTTATACCTGTTATTTTAAGTTTATTCAGTCATTGCGATAAGACATTATCCATTAAAACTAAAGAAAAAGAAAAGGAAAAGGAATTTCATACATAATATTAAAATAGAAAAAAATGCATAACTCTAATATTACAAATGTATTAATAAATAATATACTAGTAGATTATTAAGAAGAAGTTTATTTCAATAATTTAAAGATAGCTATCTTTAATTTAATTATTCAGAAAATATTTGATTATTTAATATAATACAGTTTTTCCTTCTAAAATTTAACAATTATTTTAATTAATTTAACTAATTAAAAGTTAATATTTAATATATATGTTTAACAATTTATATTAATGTATTTAAATCTTATTTCGTCATTCAATTACTTTTTAAGAGAAATTATGTGTAGAAACTCTATTTTACTTAAATTCGTTAAAATTCCATTTCTTTTTTCATAAAAGATTAATAAATTTTATTTAAATAAAATAGAATTTATTTAGTTGATTCTTCAACTTTAGAATAATATTTATATTAAATATTTATCAATTTTCTAAAGAAATAATGTAAATAATAAATATGAATATTGTATTTGAATTTAACGAGTTTATATCCATTAAGTGGAACTAAAGAAAAATGATAGAATAAATTGCTTTAACTAATGATTGACAGTGATAAATAACTTTTATGAATATTTTGAATATTGTATATCTGATCAATAAAGTATTGTTTTTTTCTAATAAAATTTTTCTGGCCATATTTTTAAATATGCTGAAAAATTCAATACAGTACCAAAAAGTAAAATATTCCATTTTTAATAATAAATCAACTGTAAATGCATTTATTTATGATTGTATGTTGGAATAATCATTCAAAAATATACGAATATTCAAATCCAAAACTATAAACAAACAAAAATTCAATGCTTTTTGATAAATATTTTTATCTTTGCAAAACATAACTATGGCTAACTAAATAGTACAAAATAATTATATTATACTTTATTAATAAAAATAAAAATTCATGGAAATAGTCGTATATTATTTGAAATTTAATTAGATCGCACAGAAAATATAAATATATTGTATAAAATTTATGTTTGTTACGTTATAAAATTTTTATTTAGAATATGCATTTATTAATTTAAACCAAATTCTAAGATTAAAAAATGAATTAATTCAATGACAGAATAAACATACATCTTTAGAATTTCTGAAAAAAATAGCATCAAATAACTTTCGTTATAGATAGTCATTTATTATTTTTAAGCAATATAGATGCTCTTTTGAATAAAAAAAATGAAATTAAAATGAGTAAAATAATAGTTAAATAAATGGAGGCTGCATCAATTATTGTCACCTTCATTGTCAATTCGAATACAGTTATCTAAGCAGTAGCAAAGGATACTCGTATATGAAGGATTCTATAGCAACACAAATACTATAAATATATTTATCTGCACAATCAGCAAGTCAAGAGGGAGTGAGTATTATATCTTGCGTCTGTACTTTTTTAATTGGTGTTGAAAAGTTTTAATAAAAATCCTACTTTTTTATCACCAGTTGAATCTGTCATAATATATTAATGTGAACATTCATAATACCCATTATTAGTCTGCAAAAAATCGCACTGACAATTTACTAAAATAAGGCAATAAGCAAAGTAAGCACTGCCGAAGAGTATACAATAATAAGGGCGCCACGGGCGACCCTGCATCTATTAAATTGACAATTGTTACATGCAGTTGTCGACGTTAGCCATGATAATAATGTTTCTAAATATATTATTTTAAATTACTGCAGAATTTTCAAATGACAGTCAATATCATTTTTAATTTACCACCAAATTGAAATTATCGCAATATTTAAGTACTTATACTAAAGTATATTTCTTCAGATAATGTGGAATCAATATTCTCCAATAAGTATATGGTTTTCAAAATTTCAATGACAATTTAAATATCATTCTCAAAATACAAATTATAAAAATTACCTACAATCAGGGAGCATCAGGAAGGCCAGTTAGTTTAGAGTTAATTATTAATATTATTGGATAGGATATGTATGATAAAATTTAGGATGCATAAATGAGGAATTTTCTAGTAAAAAAATGTTTAAAATTGCATTATAAAAGTTTATTATTATCTATTCTTTTATATTCTAGCTATTTTTTATAATTTTAGAAGAGTTGTAAAATGATTTTAAATGTTAACATATTCTTAATTTTTACAATCTAAATATTAATTATATATTTAACACAATAATGTTTTTAACTTTTATTCTGAAACACAACAAAAGGTACACTTTTACAAAATGAAATAATGGTTTAGTAATAAAATAGCTAGTATTATGATTTAAGGAGAAAGACTTTACACAATACTTTGATGATTGTAAACTTTTAGGGACCATAAAAATAAAGATTAAAATAAAAGTAAATCAATATTAAAAATCCTCTTGTACTATTTAAAAATTAAATCCAATATCCAATGTTGATCATAAAAATATCAGTTTCAGATATTTATTCTAGGATCTACAGTTTATATCTTTTAAATACTAATTTAGGATGAATTTATACAATCTGATCTTAGCAATTTTACTTAAACCGCGTTATCTTGTATATTTTTAATGTAGCATATCAATCATTTGCAATTATTAAGAGGCAGACACATTTCAGTCCTTATCCAGGCTGCCAACATTCATTGAAAGATTTTCAATTTCAATTTTACGCCGCCTTCCATTTTCTTCAGACATTAATTAGCGGGATTATGCAAAATATCTACAATAGGCACCAAATATAAGTTGTATGGTCGGCCATCACGATAAAAATGGGGTTCAATGAGTCGGTCCAGAACTTCTCTTAAAGAATATGGAGATGTGGGATCCGAAATTGAATCAGATTCTGCAGGTTGGAAGTTCAACACTTTCACGCAAGCAATTAGGCCTACCTAGCGGAAATGTTTAATTTTACGATGTAGCCTGTGATTTGATTTAAAAAAAAATGAAACATTTAAATTATTAAATATTTATTTTATATATTCTCATAAAAAATCTTATTAAAAATTTTTCTTTATAATCGGCCAGATTGGCCGCCCGGAAACGCTTCAGCTTTCCACTATGGAGGACTTGGATTCGATTCTCTGCTATATTCTTGGAAATATTTATTATGGAGTTCTAACTCGCCCGTCGGTAACGTCTTCCACAATTCGGTTGACTTTGCCACAATGGTGGGCAGCTTGTTGAAGGCTTGTTTCGCCTCGCGATTTTTGTAACAGATATAACTATTTTGCAATCATTTTATAATCAGAGTACAAGTACTTTGTACTCTACTTTTGTACTCTACTTGATTATAAAATGATTGTAAAATGGTTATATCTGTTACTAAAAAACATATTGTTCATTCAATCAATCATTTAAATAATAAAAACAAAATTATTGTACTGGAATTTTTATTATTTCAATTTTAGATTTTGGTAAATAACAAAGTGATGACGAAAAATATAAGCATTTGGTAAATAAATAAAATATATATATGAAATTTATAATGTGGTCCGCAAATATTTTTTCATTACTTAATTTGATTCATGTTTCAGGTAGTTTACTTCTAATACAGACAATTCAAAATCTCATGAAAAAATATATAAATTTCATTATTTGCATGTTTGGTCGTGTTCCAGGTTTATAATAGTTGTAATACTTCTGTAATATACAGTATAATTGATGTTAAATCAATGAGACCATGGTTGATTGCAAATATAAATGTAAATCTTCGTTGTATGCCTTTATAACAAATTTATAAAAATTCATCACTTTAACCATAATAAAATTTTTATTTATCTGTATTAAAAATAAGAAGGAATAAAACTCTTTCGGTACTAAAAATGCACATTTAATAACAGTTATAAAAATGACTGTTTTTTATTGTTAATAAATATGACTCCATTTTCAACTGTAGAATACTAAACGGTTGAGAGAGAAAGCCCCTGCCACAGGCTGTCCACCCCCGCAGAGGGATATTCTATGTGGTTTTATGCCCCATTAGAAAATGAGCAACGGGTCGCTCATTTTCTAATGGGTCATTCATCAAGTGGAAGATGGAATTCAGCAGGCCGGAATCCCTCCTGAAAAAACTGAAGCTATGGAACCTAAGAATTGAACCAGGATTCTCCAGGGTATAAGTATACACTATGACTATCCGGCCGACATCTGCAGAGAAGTTAATTAGATTGTAGAAGGCCGGCATCGAAGAGCCATTCTGGATTCCATTGTTTGGCCTATCGTGAGACCTAGAACTAAACAGTTATAGGTCTCACAAATCGAATCCGAGATGGGATTCGGATTCGATTCTCGAGTCCTACTCCTTGGATCAGATGGCAGCTTGACAAAACGTTCACTTACCGTTTTGGAAGATCCAGGTTTCAATTCCGAGTCCCACGTCTCCAGATTTTCAGGACGGGGTCTGGCTCATAGAACCTCATCCTTCATCCTCCGATTGACTCCATCAGGAGTATTGGCCAGTCTCAATAAGCGGCTACTTCCAGATAAAGTTTATCCTATGAGGATATAGCGGCTTAAACAAAATTAACCTACTCTTTAAAAAATTAATTAATAGGATCTAAGTCTGATTCGTCGAACTTCCAAAATTCACCTGACTTCGGAAGGTAGGCAGCCTATAGAAGGATTGTTTCTCGAAACTCTTTTTAATTGTTTAATAGTAGTAGTGGAAAGTGATGGCATCTGTTGATCAAAAAAATTGGAATGATGTTACGGTTACGTTAAGTTTTAATTAAACCATGAATCACATATGGGATATGTTTAGTGGCAGCTATTTTAGAGCCCATCTCAGGCTAACCATAACCTGTAATAAGATGAAAGATGGGGTTAACCAGGATTGATTCCTCAATAAAGAAAACGAAGCCGTCTGTAGCATTGGTTAGGGACTTCAACAATGTGGCAGCCGCGAACGAAAATTCGACAATACTGTACAGCAAATTGACTTTGTTTCGGTGGTCAGACGTATCCCATTTATGTTAATATGATGATCAGATTCTAATACAGTGGCGTAGCGTACAGGGGGCAAAGGGGCGCCTGCCCCGGGCGGCACTTTGCTAGGGGGGCAAAATCCCTATCGTTGAATTAATATTAAGAACATTAGAGAGATCCAACTCCGCAAAAACAGTGAAGTTGAAAAACGTCCACAGCAATAATTTGCGCAGTAGCTACCTACTGCGATTGTGCAAAATATATGCCCCACTACTCTCCATAAAGTGTTGTCATTTAACAACACGTGCACAACTGCTTTCGTATCTAAAAACAGTTTGGATTCACAAATTTCGTTTTTTGTCGATGTATATTGCCTTAGGCCGACCGCAAACTAGTCGATGGCATCGACTGCGATCTGACGTCAGATGCGATTTTTCCAGTCACGTGACCATTTCATTAAGACGTCGATGGATGCGATCTTCGAGGAGGTTGTCAAACGACGTCACTCATGACGTTGTTTTCACAGCCAATTAACATTTTTCGAACATCTGTTAACATTTTTCGATCATTTGTTTACATATCGAATAATGCCGATGTATAGAGAAGATAACAATGCTAGTGGCTTCCGTTGCACTGCATATTCATTTTAACTTTATATATTGTATATATATACATATATTATTAGTGAGCTGTTCAAAAAAGAAAAAATTATAACACAAACAAAAAGTTTGTTTTTTTTTCTTAATCTCAATAATGATCGAATGCTCAATTCTAGTAGAATGAATACGTAGTTGTTTATTCTCCAACCAAATATTTATTAGCAAAACAATGCCATTTACCTTTAGATAATGTGAATTTTTCTTCTTATATAAATTTTATTATTGTTATTATTTAAATTTTTGATTAAAATTATATCATTAAATAATAAAAATAAATAAAATTTAGTTTAAAATCTCAAATTTATTTAATAAATGTAGTTAATCTGACAAACTAACAATAATATCTAAATACGCATGCTCAACTTTCCAAAGTTTTCACTGCGCATGTCCCATCGCACCAAATATCTAACATGTTTGATGTTGGGAAAGTTGCTCGCTCCGCCTCTTTTTCGTCGGAGATTGCGATGTCGTTGCAACGAGTATGTGATGACAAGTCGTACGGTACGACGTCGAAGGCTACCGGATTGCTGCAACATCGACTAGTTTGCGGCCGGCCTTAGATGTGAGATTAGCAAGTATCAACTTCCCAAACAGACTATAGACAAATATAAGTATTGTACCTTGCTTACCTAAAGTAAGAAGACACAAGCAGTGGCTCATTATCCTATGGGCAAAAAGGGCAATTGCCTAGGGCCGGGTGGACGGATGGCCGAGTGGTAACTCTTTGGCCAACCACGCTGGAGGACCCGGGTTCGCGTCCCGGGTCTGGTCCCGGATTTTTTTCGGGGTGCTGGGCCCGGCCCGGTGATCCCCGTCCTTCACCATCCGGCCCCCCTCCACAGGTTTGGGTGCAGCCCGTGGTTGGAACTGGCCCCGCCCCCTTAGTAATCTCCCTGATTGGAAAAGGGGCATAAAATATGCAAAAATTAAAAAAAAATTGCCTAGGGCCCCCATCAACAGGAGGCCCCAAAGATCCCAAATCAATATTCTATAAACTTATTTTTGTAGTAAAAAAATCTGAATTAAATTAATGTTTCATACTGAGGACCTTAGATTGCAGGTGTGACGCAGTAGTTTAAACCAAGGATTAGGTAAAATGGATACGAAACTCCCATAGGATAGCATTAAACTCGTTTCTGAAGCGCCCCTAGTGTATGCAGGAAAGAACTAAACGCATCACGTATAGCCGACTTTCAGGGGTAATCCCAGTCGTCCCCCACTTTATAGCTTTTAAGCTAACCTTTAACTCCTAAATTATTATTTTTATTAATTAGCATTAATTTTTTAATAAATATATTATTTTGGAAAGGAAATAAACATTAATTAGGAATAAAATAATTTTATTAAAAAAATTTTTCTAAATACGTTTTAATACATTTTTAAAATTTAGCAAATCTACACTTGTACCTTTAAAAATATTAATTTTTAAAATGACTTTGTCGTTAATTTGTAGGAATCAGTTTTATTACACACCATAAAGCCTTTTGAACAATATTTGTTCGTCGGCCATATTTAAATTCTACATTCGAAGAACGCATAAGACGGCAGATGATTACAATACTATTATGCTATTATTACACATATCTTCCAGCATCTCTGGGAAATCGGAAGAATGATATTTCTGGTGTTTTCTTCTTATAATTGCTGCAAAAAGAAGCAGCACAACAGCAGTGACCCCGGACGCCATCTTTTCACAAACACTAATGCCATCTAGTGGTTGCAGGAAACGGAGTTTTAAAAATCGGCGAAGATTCGTATCCATTTTACCTAATCCTTGGTTTAAACCGTAAAAACTAACCAATTCAATTGGAGAAAGTTTAACTGTAAATGACACTTTAGGCTGGACGGGAGACGGAAGAATTTTATAACTGTCAAACAAACCATAAACAATGCCTTGAGAGAAGAAACAATGATCAAATTACAGACAGCTGCAAGATCCAGGTCTGGGGATCTGAGGAAAAACAATATTGTAAAATATCCTATCAATAAGGTTCACCTGCTAATTTCAGTGGAAGAGAGAAGGTGCAACTTGACCAAATAAAGTCAGATATGAGTTCAAACCTCTCTCTCTACTGATGTGATTGGGTAGACCAAAAACAAAAATATAAAAGGACAGCCGAACACACACACTCGCCCTCTCTCACTCGCTGAGTCACTCTTCATCACTATTGTTGTTTCATTTTTGATCCATCCAGAATTATTTTAAAGGAAAGAAAGAAGAAAAAGAAGAAACTCTCTTAAGGTATGTTTATGGATGGGTCAGATGCAAAATCTCCCCCTTTTTTATAGGAATTATTTTTTTTTAATTTATTAGTTTTGCTTCTTTCATTTGAGGTTCTGTAATTGAGAGTAGAATAATGGATTTCTGAAAATACATATTTATAATTTTGATATTTTCCAAGATTCATTATAATTATTCCCATTGGTTCTTTTAGTTTGATTAGTGCGGTTTTTATATATGCAGTGTATTGCCAGGATTTATTAACTGCACTAACCAAGGGATTCCTGTATTAGAATTCAAAACTTGTTTTCGCAAATAAATTTTGTTTTCTAGCTTGTAAGAATTTTAAATTTTAGAGAAACAAATCTCTTTGCAGCTTAATACTTTCCTCGCTCTAGAAAATTTTATCTTTATAATAATAATATATTTTCTGGGGAGGAGGGGCGGCATATTTGGCATCTGCCCTGGGCGGCAGAAATCTACGCTACGCCACTGTTCTAATAATTAATAAAAAGAGCGTAGTACCCCGATATCGAGTATTATACCACGTGACGGATTCCACTTCGGCGGCTACGCTTTTGTTGGGCCCCTGGCCGTTAACGGGAACCATCCAGTATGTATTTTTATATCATTGTATTCAACACTCTTCCGGAAATCTGGAGGTAAGGGAGTTGGAATTAAATGCGGATCTTCCAAGATTGTAAGCGATTGCTTTTCAATGCGGCTATATGGCCGACTTACGTATTTACTGATATTTTTATAAAATATTGTGATATATGAAGGGAAGGCGTGTTAATTTCAATTTTGTCGAAGGGCGCCATAATATTTACAGGGATAGCACATTATTAAGCCAAAATTTTTTCAGGCCGTCTTTACTGGAAACAATATCTAACTAATTTTGGGAAGATCCTTTTAAAAATTGAGGTTAACATGTCATTACAAAATACTGTTAAGTTGTTATTCAAGTCTGATGGAGCACCATTTTATTACGCCTTTCAAATTCTCTAACAGCTGGATGAATTCTTTCTTGGATTTCAGATAGGCAGAGATGAGGAATAATCATCGTGTTCATCTTATTTCACATCAAGTAATATCTTTTAATGAGGTTGCAATTGATAGCATTTCCTATATTATTCTTGTAAACTTCAGTAAGAAATTGCAAAAAGGACAAAAATATATTGCAAATGAAGGCAGTCACATTGAGCATTTGTTTCAGTTTTTGTTTAGATAAATGTTTAACAGTATTAAAAAGCATTCCTTCTCACATAATTACAATAGCTCTAATACACTAAAGACTGAACTACTCCAAGATATTAAAACTTAAGATTATAATCTAATAATTCCTTCATCAAATTTATAAAATTTTATACTTCATTTTCTCCAAATTTTTCTTTAAAAATACCTGAAGTAAAATGTAAATACAACCATTTTTAATCTAATCAAATGGACCTTTATAATTTTATAGTTGGAAATAAGATATTAAAATGCACAGCTTTCAAGGTTAACACTGCAATTTTAGCGAAAAAACAAAACATAAAACTAATTTAATTAATTAACAATAATTAATTTATTAGTTAATTAACACATTAATTATTAACACTAATTACACATAAAAGATTAAAGAATTTTATTTAAATTAAATTAATAATTACAAATGTAAATTTCCAGAAACAATTGTATAATATTCTTCCAGCTGAAGTTTCTTATTTTCTCAACAGATGGCGCAAGTGTTTATTGAGATATTTTAAGATATAAATTATTTATAAGATAAATTTAATTGCACTATCTCTTGAGAAAATAATCAATTAAGCTGTTATAAACGTTTCTTCATTATTTATATTGTACAGTACAAAAATAGTAATACTAATAATAATAATAATAAATCATACTATACGAATAATTAGAAGTAATAGAATAAATATTATTTATTTTTATTATTATTATCTTAATTAATGTGCGAAATTGTGTATATGGATTTTATTTGTTTCATTTTTAAGCTCACTGACATGAATCGCTGGCATGATGACATCTGTTCAAATTATTATTACGAAATGAAAGATCTTGAAATTTAAATTGGTAGTTTTTTTATAGAGAATCGAAAATAAGGAAAAGAAGATATATATCACAGCAATTCAATTGTGCTAATCCTTTCAGTTCAAAAGAAAAAATGAAAATTTTTTTAGAAGTGATAGTTTCCTTTATTGTGAACTATAAAGTATCAAATTGTAATAAATTAGACAAGTTTCTAATCAGTTATAAATTCCAATCATTCTGTCCAAAAATTACATTTATACAATAGAAATTATAAGCTCTAAATATTGCAATATTTTGATGGTTACCAGTATATATACAGTAATTAAGCTAGACACTAAATATATTCATCTTATCAATTTTAGATAAATAATTGTATATTAATAAACAAATTCATTTTTCAAAATTTAATCTCGTATAAAGTTGTTTAAATTTTTTTAATTGCCTTTAAATATAGTATATAATAACCAGAATGAATTTTTTTAAATCATCAAATTTAAATGGAAATTAACTGATGGTTAATTATTTTCCATCGACATATCACAGTTAATAAAGTCTGAACATAAAAACAAAAACTTGAATTCAATTTCCTTGACAATTAAAAAGTTCAGATATATTAAAATCTTTTTCAATATTCTAAACCATTCATTCGAATTAAATTTATCTATAATACTAAGTTAAATATTTCTATTATTTATAGATTCTTAACAGAATTGACATGAAATATATAAGTAAATATTAAAGTTTATATTTTAAATCGTACAAACAAAATTTCTTGTTTAAACAAATTAAATAATTAAAGATTGAAAGAAATGAGAATAAATGAAATTAAAATATACAGGAATACCTCGATTATCGCGGTTTCGATTATCACGATTTTCGAATTATCGCGGTTTATAATTTGATACCAAAATTCCAATTATTGCGATCCAAAATTCGAATTATCGCGGTTTCCAGATATAGCCCACTACATATGTAACCAGAATTACATTTACCCTTCAAGTAGCTCTCTTAAAGCACTTCGTTTTTATCCGAGGGCGCCTACTCACTGCTCATCAGTAACTGTCCGCCATTGCCTGAAGTAAATGTGGATATTTATTACATCGTTTTTTTATTCTTCAACTTCATGCAATATTTAACGCCTCATTTTATTGGTGTATCCAGAATCTTTGGTATCCGGGGCGGCATTTTTTGGTCCCCTCTCCCCTCCAAAAAACACAGCTGTTTTAACTTTCAACACACATTTTATTTTACACACATTTTCTTAAATAATTTTTAATAATTGAAAATTATATAAAAATTTTTATACAAATATCTCGTATATAGTAATGATCCATGCTCTTGACCCCCATTTAGCTTGGTGCCCGAGGCGGACCGCTCCCCTCGCGGTTCGCCACTGCCTGATTTGACCCTTGCCTGAAATTCATTCGATGGTGGCATCGGCTGGTATGAATCTAAAGTTAATGTCCCAACTTTCTCAATTGAGTAGAATCTTTCCTTATTTTAAACTTTTTCAACTTTAAAATATTTATTTCTTTTTGTTTCTCACTTATACCTTGCATAAAAAATAACATAAGCCACAGGCCATTTAAAAAAGTACTGCACTGTATTTTGTATCTTTCGCGTACAAAGCAAAAAATAAAGTTTTATCTCAATACAGTAAAATTCAGAGCTGGCATCAATTTATCATTGTTTTTTCCTCTTTCCTGGTCAAAAAATGGTTAGGAAATTAATAAAAAATAGCATTGTACTTAGTTAAAATAAATTAAAACTAACAACTGTATTGTTTTAATTAATAATATTTTAAAAAAAATAGTAATCAATTTATAATTTTCAAATGCAAATTTATCTTACTGCAGCCATTTGGAAACACTTCGTCCTACTTCAATTTCCAGTCATCGGCAAAAATAGTTACTTGGCATTTCTGCTAGCTTCTAAATGAATATTACTCATCGAATGCACTATGGTGCGAAAAAATTATTTTCTAAAACGATAAGAGAAATTATAATTACTTTCAAAATTATGGTTATAAAAAATATAATTATTATTGTGAAACTCGATAGAGGAAGTCAGCTGATTATAAAATGTAATGGTCGTTGAACTCGACTTTATCCATTATTATCGTAATAAATATAAACATTGGTTGGATTTTTAAGAATTCTTTAATATTAAATTTTACATAATTATCGAAAATCTTTAATTACAAAGTGTTGCGATATACTCGCATTAATAAAGAATTCAATCTGAATTAAAAAATAAACAAACAGGAAAGTTTCTCTAACTTACGTAATTGGTTCATTTGACGTCACATGGATAAATAAAAATATACAATATAAATTCCCTTAAGTTAATGTTGGAAATTGTGCCAGGATAAAATGACTACGGAGGAGAAATTCCGAGCAGCTGTTAATGTTATCAGAAATTTGCCAAAAAATGGTTTGGTTTATTTTTTATTGTTTATTATATAATCTAATCAAATCAGGTATTTGTTACCCGGAACACTGTCTATATAAAAAAATGCATAATAAATTCTATAGAAAAAATTTGGATTTTAATAGATTCAGATACAGTTATTTACACTTTCTATAGTAAAGTGTATATAATTATATCGGTAAAGAATCTAGATTATAAAAACTTTAAAAAATTATAAAAATTTTGCCGCACAAAACCTTTGCAATTAAAAAACGAGATCTGAAATATACCGTTTATGAATTATACTTGGGATTATTATAAATTTGCCGACTCAATAAGGGACATGCAGTGCCCTTAGGCCTTTGGGAAAGAATTTTTTGAATATTCTCCAAAAAAATAGCATTTTCTTTTTTTTTGGAATTTTATTTCATTCCAATTATTATTATACACAAAAATAAACTCGTAACAATGAAGATAAATAAGCAGTGTGAGTGAATGTTATATCCTTATTATTATCTAAATTAAAAATAAACTGTCACAAGAGAAGATACCGTACACCTTCACACTGTTGTGAAGTTAGACGAGTTAGTGAACTTAGTTGAAACTCTTTAATTAGGTTCTATTTAGGATGCTCTAGTATCCAAATATGTTTTGATAAATTTATGTCTGTTTTGATTGTACTAACACCTAAGGATTCTAGTCCTTAGCTGTAAACATTCCCCTAACTTTTCTGTTAACCACTTGTGCAATAATTTTAGATTGTCTGGGTCACTTTGTAATTAATTGTTCACCTACCTTAAAAATGGAAGTTTTTCTGTATTGTATACAGTAGTCTGCCGCATTCAGGCTCGGTATGACTTGGACCATGTTTCATGGAGTGCTCAAATGTTAAATTATTTTGCACTAATTATCTTAAATTTGATTGTCACCATATTTAGCTCTTATATCCCATAGTCCCTATGCTAAGTAAATTGTCCCATATTTATTAAAAAGACAATCTCATATATACAGAATAATATGTCAACAACTATAACCCTTCACTTAGAATAAGTATAGATCTTTAATTAAATTAATAGTTATTACTCCATGAAACATTGAAATGCACTATACATGTAAGAGCATAGATTCTTGCTATAAAATTGTATAACTATTGTATAGGGTGATTGTAATTAAACTTAATCTATTCAGAACACTTTGTAGCTAAACCAATAAGTAGATTGTTGCCAAAATTTGTATACAGCTACTTGAATGATGTAGAAAAGGATTATACAAAAAATTAGTTCATAAAATTTCCTCTAGGAAGCATTTTACAGCAAAATACACAAAAAAGCATAATAAATATTAAAACCAACCAAGAAGGACAGTTCATACTTGTAATTTTTGTATTTATAAACATTATGAATAAAATCTGTGAAAACAGTAGCACTTTTGGTATTGCAATCAGAGAAAAAACAAGCTGATGTGCATAAGCACACAGATTGCAGTTGAATTCTAAATTTAAAAGTGATTACAGCTAGTGAATGCCATTCTTATCAGTTACTACAATGGCTATCATTTTACTGGATTGTGCATTGCTTTTTTTATGAAAACCAAGGTAAATTCTGTGACTGCTGTCTGAATTATGTCATAGACCAATGTGTCTGCAAACTGTGAAGAACATGATAAGTCGATTTGAGAAATGTGGATTGTTAGGAGTTCAACCTGACAGTGTGTGCAAGCTAGTCATTGAAACTGACTTGCACCCTCTGCTAGAAGTTATTGAAGATATTGTGACAACTATTGTTGAATAGTCAACAATTTATGTCTGGTGCCAATAGTGCACATTCAGTGTTATGGCAGTTAGACATATCATATTGCACAGTGTGGAAGTTATTGTGAAAGAGCGTTTTTTTCCCATTTGAGATCAGCCATAATCACCAGCTGCTCCCTACAAGAATCATTGACTCACTTTTGTATTGACCACTCTTGTCAAATGGAAGTTGATGCATCGTGGTCATGGAACATCCTGTGGAATGATTATTCACATTTTTATCTTAATGAAATAGTTAATAGCCAGAATTGTTGCATTGGGCCAAGGAAAATCTATGTGTTTTTCAGGAAATTCCCTGCACTCTCCTAAATTGACCATCTGATATTGATTTACTTCCATTATCCTCAGATCATTCTTCTTCAAAGAGGTTTTTCTTAATGACACTGTGATAGCTGTGAAGTATCGTACCATATGCCAGAATTATGTCTTATCCCAATTTAAACATTGATAGTGTCTTGCATCTACAACTTTTATGCAAGATGATATGCTTCCACATATTGGATTCAATGTACAGCATTTTTTCTGCCAACATTTCGTTGATTGCTAGGTGATTAATTGAAAAGTGTGATCCCAAAATGCGTTCAGTCCATTTTGCTCATTTTTTTATTTGATGCATATACATACTCCTATTGAAGTCATCTATCTTATTAAAGGCCGGTTTGTTCCCAAAACATGCCAGTCGATATGTACGAGACACTTGAATCCTGCTTTGCTTTTGAAAACTTGCTCAGTCCAGAGAACAGTAACAATGAAAACTTGCTCAGTCCTTTGCACATGAGCAGAACGTTTTCCTAATCCTGCCAGCAGAGCAGTAAAAAACAAACTGCTATTACTGTTGGCAATAAATTTGTTGTGGGAATATTTGTCGTGTTTATTAAAGGTAAAATTGTTATATTGGTTATTAATTTTCATGTTAGAAGCACTTGAAATGAAATCGTAACATGAAAAGTTTAAGTTTCTAGGGACTATTTTATCTATTGTTAAAAGGAAAGTTATTTTTTTCTGAATTTTAGTAGTTCCTAATTTGGAATGATTAAATACATATTCTGGGGCCTTTCCCATGAGTATAAGGTATTCATGGGGAAGGCCACAGAACTTTCCCATGAAGTAATTAAAGTAATGTTTGAACTTCCCTATGAGTGCAATTTACTTATGGGGAAATTCAAACATTTACTTTTCACTACAGTCGATTCTTGTTATTCGTGGTAGTTATGTTCTGTAAATTCTTCGCAAATACTGAACCATTGTGCCTATGGGAAATATAGAGTTAGTTCACTACTCAGCGATAATCCACGAATAAGTGCGAAAGTGCTGTGAAAATCAAATTTGTGGTCACAAATAAATTTTCGTGAATAGTTGAAAACGTGAATAGGGAATCTGCGAATACCAAGAATCGACTGTATTTTAATACTTAAATCAAAATAAATTTAATTTTTCATCTAATGAAGAATGAGTGTAATTGAAAACACGTTCAGTCCTTGGACTTAGCAAGTTTCCATTAGCACCATTATATTTAATCATCATGTATTTAAAAACTAATGATGACTGATTTCAAGATTCCACTGAGAAGTGCATGTATATGAATTAGAAACAGATATCTGATAGTAGATAATCATTCACATATGAAATATTTTCTCAATTCATATTTTGCTTCTGAAAATTAACAAAAATGGACTGAACGTGTTTTTGGATGACACTTTTCAATTGATCAGTTCCTATTACCTGGCCATCATGTTCTCCAGATTTAAATCCATGTGATTTCTAGCTGGTAGTGGAGACATTTAAAGAGTTTGATTGCCCATTGTAGTTGTAAAATTTTTGGCAAATATGCAATATTTCCATGATAATTTATTATAGAAATGTTGCAAATTTGTCAGACTTAAAGGGATATGTATTTTCTGTATGTCTAAAGAATCATGGGATCATTTTTGCTCAGCTATTGAACATATTGTTTATTGCTTACAAATTTTACAATTGTACAATGGTGAATACATTGAACAACTTTTCTTACATTGTTAAACAATCTGCATCAGGCATGTCCCATATGGAACAAATAAATGCTTTTTGATTGTGTTTTTGTTGTTTGTTTTATTTTATTGCTTAATTGTTGTTTTTCATGTATTTTTCTGTAAAGTGCCTCTAGAGGAAATTATATTAACTATATTTTTTTGATAATTCTTTTTCTGCATCCTTTGAATTGCCTTTATACAACTTTGGTGTCAATTTGCTTATTGGTTACAGCTACAGAATGCTTTGAGCAGGTCAAATTTAATTATAATCAGCAAATTATAAGCAAAATAGCAAGTTTAATTATAATCAAAAATTAGCAAGTTCCAAAGAACTTGCTAATTTTTGTTTGCTTTAGTGAAACACTTTGATAAACATAAGCTTCCATAGAGTCAATGCAAGCAAGCATGTCAGTGTTATCGTCTGCTTCAAAAACATGATACAAATCTGACAGCCATTTGGTGGCTTCTTTAAGTGTAGGTCTTGGGATTGCCTTGCATTCTTCATTGTCATAGGATTTTTCTTCTGTTTTCTGGATTCTTCTTCTGTATAGGATTTTTCTTCTGGATTCAAAACTTGCTTAATTATCTCATTGTCTGATATTTCTTCTGACTATATGCAAGAAATCCTGAAAAGTCAGGTCTTCAGGCACTTGTGGGATCTTGTAATGAAGTTCTTGTTACTTAACATTATGACTTTTAATATTTTAAAAGTCAAAATGTATTGTACAAGGTCCCAAAACCAAGTTTTTGGGACTTTTAATATTTTAAAAGTTATAATGTTAAGTAAGCTTCAACATGAATAAACGTTAATTTTAATTAGCATCATTAATAACAATTCACAAATTAATAAAAGAAGAATCATAAAATAAACTATCTATTTATTACAAAAATGAGAGGAAATTACAAGAAATATACGTATTTACATAAACTTGCATTACTTACACACACATAATGCTCATCACATATAGAATGAAGAACTGTTAAATCACAAACACTTAACTATGGACATATATGTTTTAGTTTTTAATGCATGTCTTCACATTATTTGAGTTTATAATGTTTGAAGTGAATATCTGCTGTTTAAAAAGAAACTTCATATTTGCAAAATTACAAATAAGGCCATTGTAGTGTAATTTTTAACCATTTCATGTTCAACTGAAATTATGGCAAGTCCTAATTAAATTTCAGCCATTGTTTAGTGTAAATAATTTTTAATTAATAAACTTCAGTTTTAAAAACTTAAGCTTTTTATATTTAAATATGTCTGGATTACATTGTGTTACATGTTAGAGCTCAAAATTATGGTACAAATGACCTAATTATATTAAGGTTGGCAACATGATTGTGACAAAATTATCTTTTTTTTTAAATTCTGAATCAACTCATGACCAACAATGAATTTTTGAAGTGAAGGCATGGTAGAAGGTTTTTGTGGTTGCTAGAGTTTATAATGAACATTTCTTTTAAGGAAAAACCTTTTTAGGAGCTGTTGTCACTTGTCATGTATAATAAAACATTTTTGGTATGATCTCAAACAGGATATACGATTATATTATTTTAAATGATTAGTTATAATTTATGAATAATGAATAAATGAAGTATTTGATGTGAAAATATGCATAATGACATCTCGAAATCTGGCTTTGACCTGAAAGGAATAATTAAAAAATTTTTTACTTTAATAAATTATTTTCGTATATAATAATTTCCTGCATTTTCATGGTAGAGCTGTTCATCAAAAATATTTTATGATATTGAACAACAGCAAAGAATATTTTATGATATTGCTGAATAATAGCAAGTATCAATTTTTATTGGAAACATTTATAGTTTTATATAGTTTATAACATCTCTTTCCAATCAGAACTATTAAATCAAATTATTATAAGTATTTAATATTTCAGGTGCCTTTCAACCATCTAGAGAGATACAATTAAAATTCTATTCTTATTATAAACAAGCTACTGAAGGACCTTGTACAATACCAAAACCAAGTTTTTGGGATCTTATTGCAAAGGCAAAATGGTAAGAAATTTTATTTTCAAAAATTATTTTAACAATAGTTATGCAAAAAAATTTTTTTTATTTATTGGATATCATCATCATAGTCAATCATTATCAATCCACTGCAGAATGAAGGTCTCTCCAAACAATTTCCAGTTCTTCCTGTCTACAGCATCTCTGTTCCAACATCTTGATGTAAAATTAACAATCTCATCTTTCCATCTGTAATGTGGTCTCTTTCTTGGATGTTTTTTATCTCTTGGTATCCAGTGAAGTACTTTAGTTGTCCATCTATTATCATTTATTCTTATTATATGTCCAGCCCACTTCTGCTTTTTTATGTTTTGGATAACATCTATAACCATGTAACATTCAGCACTCTGTGAGCTGAACATTACATGGTTTATTAATATTGAGCAGTGTATGGTAAAGATATCTTTAACATCTATAACTTTTGTTTGACTCCTTACCCAAGTATTACATTTTCTGTTTCTTCTAGTTTTCCTAACATGCATCTTTCCATACTCCTTTGTGTTGTTTGCAGCCTTTGAATAGCTCTTTTATTAGTATCCAAGTTTCTGATCCATAAGTTAAGACTGGCAGAATACATTAATCAAAAATTTTTCTTTTTAAGCAAAGTGGCATTCTTCCTTTTAAAATTAAATTGTTTCTACCAAAGGCACTCCAAGCTAATTTAATTCTCCTGTTTATTTATGGCATAAGATCTCCATCTAGAATGAGCAGTTGTCCAAGGTAAATATAGCTACTGACTTCTAGAACTGTTATCTAGTTTTATATTCTGTTGATCAACAAAATTATTGTACATGACGTTAGTTTTACTTATGTTTATTCTAAGTCCTACTTTCTTACTTTCTGTGGCCAAGCTGTGTATCAACTTATACCTGAGTACATACAATAAATCAGAATATGATTTATTGTATATACTCATGCATAAGTTGATCTGTGAAGTTCAGTCTCTTACTTCAGAGTTTGAAAACATAAAAATGTAAAACTCATATATAAGCCAACCTAGTTTAAATGTTATAGTAGTATGATTTTCATTGAAATAAATCAATAATTTCTTTTATAATTTTAAAAGTTTTCCAAACTTATTTTATTGGAATAAATAAAATCTCTTTAACAAAACACCAGACTTACAGCATTGAAATCTCACAATGTAACATGAAGAAAGAGCTTGATTGAGAGTATGTTGTGTCTCAATGGAAGTGGAAACCAATCAGTACATATGTGATCATTGGAAGTGCAAATCTGGTATCCAAAATCAGCTGCAAAAAAATCATTCCACATTTTCTAAATGATCAGAATTATCTGAATGTACAAAAATTGTTGATCAGAAATATCAAAGATTGCTATATTTCAATTTAACACTAATTGATGATCCATGCATTAGTAGCACCATGTTTACTCATTAAAAAAGATTGATTTACACATTCCTAATCTTATTTGTAAAGCACTTGGTAAATTAATATTTTTGAATTTATTTAAATATGAACATTTAAATGTATCTGCATATTTTTAATAATATGCTCTGTTGCAAAAAAAATGTAGGTTTGTCGCAGTTTGCTGTAAGTAAAAGTGGCCTCTCTGAAATTACTTGAGTTATTCATACTGCTGTCAGATATATCATAAAATCATCTTCGTAAACTACTTAATGTAATGAAACAGCACAACTGGTAAGAAATATATATCTGTACTTATGAATGCCACTCCTTATATTGGCCTCAGATTTGCTTTTCTCAGGAGCTCTTGAAACACCCCATGCATTCATTAGCAATGAAATTTTAATCATTTGTATATCTAACTGAAAGACATTTATATACCAAGTTTCACAGTTCTTATATCTATTTTTTAGAGGGTGTATATTTTTTTGCAATAGTGTATAATCAAGAAGAAATACAGCAATACCTCACATAGTCTGGGCTTCACTTGTAATTGTTAATAAAAAATTTTTAATTTACTTTATTTTTTTAGAATAAATATGAAATGTAAGTATCCTTGCTACTTGCTATCTATATATGACTTGAATAGCCACTATTTGATGAGCTGAAACAAGCAGGCAGCTGATCCATTGTTGCCAAATTTATGTTAACGTTTGTTTATAGTTCCTGCTTCTCAAGTGCATACATGAATTACTCGATCATTTACATAATTTTTAAATTATAATTCCACATTTGATTGGTTGCAAAGTCGCAAATTATAACGATTATCAATAATAATTAATTATAACTAAACGGTTTTAATGATTCTGCAATCCACAGTTTGGCCTGAGCCCAGGTCTTAAACTAAATTCTAACTTAAAAATAATTAACTACAAAACAATCTAACAACAATTATCGTTAACCAGCAAAACAAAACCGGAAACTTACAACTAGAAGTAACGAGTAAGTGTTAGATTGAAAACAACAAACGATTTTAGAAACTTATACTAATAAATTGAATAAATTCTCAAACAAGTTAAATAACAAAAAATATAAATTTATTAGACTCAAAAACATTTACAAAAGTGTTAATTAAAGCTTTATTTAAATGAAATAAAGCACAATGAAATAAACAACAGAACTTATTTAATCCAATTCAAATATCCAAAAATAAAGTTATTCACAAGAAACAAACCTTAAATACTACTTAATTCTACTACCTCCACCACTGATACAAACTTCAAACAATCGTCGATCTTTACAAGAATTCGAATGCCACTTAGCCAACCTTACATTGATACAACACCTCGTTGTGTCGCCGTTTATGTAGGCTTTTATCTTGAGTGACTTACAGTCCCGTGTTGCTTCATTTACATAAATACACATAACAAATTTAAATTTATTTGCTTACAGAGTAATTCATTCTTGTCATCCTCTTTACAATTTATTTATATATTGAACAAAACATCGATATGGATCATTCTTATATTCACATATCGGATCAGTGGTAAAATTAGATGATGTCATTACCCGGGACAGCTCTTCCGGAGGACGGTTCCCGATTCCGTATCACATGATTTCCGTATCACGTGTAACTACGATGGAGAAGGTGGAAGTAAGTTAACTCGTAAACAAAATATAATACGTTAGATAATAAGAAAATAATGATAAATAATAAAAGTGCATAACAAAATAAAATAGGACAGGTCAGAGTTAACTTCCTCACATGGTTTGTGACTTAAATGTTTTATTAACAATCATGAATGCTAAAAAAATGTGAGTCTGGTTCAATGCCTAATTGTAACTGTGTATCTTGCCATAATATTGATACAGGTCTGCTTTGAACTTCTGAAATTAAAGTTTTCTATTAATGCTGCTGGAATTCATTACTTAAGTTCCACAAGAACAGTCTTGTTGCCTCTGTCATTCAAAATCAAACCCATTTGAATTCTGAGCGAGTCGTTCAAGCGCTTAGTGATTGGTCGCAATTGCTTTATGTCAGTCTGACCAATTCAATGAAAACCCATATGTTTAAAATCGAGTTTTGTTGTCAACTACAAAAGACTCGCTCTGTCGCTTACCAGCCTGGCCCGTACCCTTATGCGGAACACCGCTCTGCATGTAGAATTGTGCTGAGCAGCCGACTTAGAGAAAACGAATGTGTTCACTTGCCAGGCAAGCTCTCTTTATCTATTCATCTTTATGGGCTCGAACCCACTTTCTGCCCCCTTCTGCTGTCTATTATAAATCTTTTATAAAGATTTTAATGTTTAAAACATAAAGAAATAATTATTAATGTAAGAATTTATGATTTAAAAAAACAAGGAAATCAAAAATTTCTTGGAACCGATTATAATTTTTCCCATAGATTACTTACCTCAAACAGTCCAGTTTCAATTATTCCGGTAAGAAAGAGGAACCAATTAACCAGACTATGCAAGGTATTGCTGTAGGTATTTTTAGAAAAAATATGGTGCATCCAACTACTACCCATAGGATGTGCTACTAATGAAAAAGAGGACACAACCAACTGCTTCATATAGTTATGATCGTATTTGGGCAATATCCAATATTTAGATACCTACAAAAATATTAATTATATACAGTCATATTATATCCACATTTTTTAATAAAAAAGTCAAAAGAATCAACAAATATGAACTTTGTTAGAAATAAATGTGGTGGATTATGGCTAGTGCATCTGTGCAATGGGAATGCATTGTGACTGAGTCGGTGAATCTTATGATCTTGCAAAAATTTTCTGATTTTTGGTTGACTTGTGTATAAGCCAATTCTCCCCTCTTCAAAACTTTTTGGAAAAAATTCCTTGGCTTATACACAAATATATATGTATTCTTGAAATATGGTTGTGAACTTGTAATATGTAATTGTGATTATGAATTATAAGTTCATTCAATGCAATCTTATTGACATCATTATGAAATTGCAGTAATTTTTAATAATTTATTTATTTTCCTCTTTACATTATAAGTATATTTAAAACATTAAAAATTTGAATTAACCTACCATATATATTTGTTTAAGCTAACCCCAGATTTCAAGAATTGGAGCAATATGATTTATTGAAATAAATAATTTTTTTATAACTTTTAAAGATTTAAAATATCAGATCACTATCAGAATAAATTTTGGCAGAAGGACAAAATGCCAGACTCACTACATTGAATGAAACATCATAACATAACACAGAAATAAAACTGAACAGGAAGCAAGGTGAAATTATGACTTGTCACATACAGTAAGATTTTCCAACAATTTGTAGTCTATATTTTATTTGATAAAACTCTCTAACAAACAATACTTTTAACAAATCATACAGCCATATATATAACTGAGAAACAGAACTAATTTGATGCTAGTTCTTTAGTAAAATTTTTTTTAGCACAAATAAACTAAACTCTTAACCTAAATTTTTTACAGCAATTTTATTGAAGTTACTAATCAAAGCTCATTTACACCAACTGCTTAATCCTATCTGGATATACTAATTTAAAAAACAGCACTATACGCAGTATAGTTACGGTGTTAATGTTTATGTATGTATATGGTTTGATGTTAGGGGTTAAAGGTGGAGGTTATTGGTGAAGTATTTGTAAGGTAGCGCTGATTGGAGACGTAATGTAAACAAGCCCGTTCTGAGAAAAGTAAGGGGGTTGCTATGGCAACGGTGTTTTAGATCTCATGTTTGTAATGATTGTAGGGGAGTGTTGTGCCTGAAGAGGGTGCAGAAGCACCGAAAACGTTAAATTATTTAGTGCAGAGTTTAATAAAGAACAGTTAGTAGTTGTAACTATACTGCATGTAGTGCTGTTTATTAAAGTTTTAGTTCAGTAGAAAATGTCAAATAAATATTAAACACTTTTGTCATTTCAAAATATTAATAAAAATATTAATAGAGTTAAATGATACAAAATCAAAATACAATAAAAATTTTGTTGCAGCTGAATGACTAGAAGACATGTAATTGCTAAAGTGTAAATATGATCTGAAAAATAATCTCATATTTGTTAAATGATCAGAATTATGAGAGGTCACACAAATTGTTTGATCATAAATATTAAGGATACATTTGCATTTAATAAATCAGATTAAATGATGGTACATAGAATATTAATCACATAAGATTTTTCTAGCTAATATTTTTCATCTGATTTGTGAAATATTTGATTAATATTTATGTATATGTTATGGGTAATGTGTGAAATCTGGTTAATGTCGAAATTAACTAGATGTTAACATTATCCAAATACAGTGGATAAAGACAGAAATAGAAAATAATTTATCCTGTTTTCATCCTTATCCAGATAATCTCAACATTAACCAATAAGAACTGGATAACATTGAAGACTATTTGTAAAACTAAGCAGAAACAGCTACAACACACTGCAATAAAATGAAAATTTCTGAACTGAAATACAAAAATAATAAGACAGTAAAATTTACTGTATATAAGAAATAAATTATACATATTGATCAGAACTTCAAAGTGTGATAGTAGAGAGCTTTGACAGACAAGCACTTTTTGTCTTCACAATGTACCCTCTCCTGGACATAGATTTTGAACTTTGAGCCTTAGAAGTTTGACTTGAACCAATCAGTGTAGCTCAAATTGTGCTTCATCTCTGCTATATTGAAAGACTGCTGAAGACACAGATTTTCTGGGAATAGTTTACTCACAGACAAGGCATATTTTACACAGGAGAATGCTTAACAAGCCACAACAGCCATATATGGACTGATGAAAATCCTTGAGTGCAACTCCCTTGTGGCTCTCAACATCAGGACTGCATTAATGTTTGGGCCAGAATTCTTAGTGATTTTTGATCAGCCCATATATATTGCCTCCCTGCCTAAACTCTCAGATCTACTGTATGCATCTCTTCTCACTAATCTCAATCGTCTACACTGATACATAGCCACAAGCCCAATAAATAAAAATTGAGCTTGTGCAATTATTTTTTCAAACTTTGAATGTAACATTATGCATGAACGGCTAGATAATGTCAGTATTATCTGGATAACTCCATCAAAAAATAATAAACAGACTCTTCTTATTGTCCAGATAATGTTGACATTATCCAAGTCTGGACTTTACCCATAACATATATTTAAATATGAAGATATGTACTCCTCTAATTATGAACATTCTAGTTACAAGCATCTTGTGAACCAATAACTTGATAAACAGAGAATTGATTGAATGGTGTGGTTATTTGATTGAGAATGCGTAAGATGATTTTGAAAATGAATTACTGTTCTCATTCATTCTCCTAAAAGCTTTGTTGAGAGTTAAGAATGGCTTTTTGTATAAATGATCATTAATATTCTCAGAATTTTTTAACAACTTTGTAGTCAGTATGAGAAGACATTCTGAAGCCTGTATTACCAGTTTGAAAGGATCATATTCCTTATTAAGATTAGTTGGCATGATTTTTATCATTTTGAAATTAATTCCTGAATTTTTTAAGGAAACAAATTGAAGTATTTTAATCTATGTGCATATGTCTGAATAAAGTAATGAAGCTTTTTCATTGTGTTCAAAAAACCATTTTTTTTTTCTAATGTTTTTATTATTGACCCATTTCCAAACTTCAGCAAGAAAGATATATTAGAATTTCAAATTATAATGCAAATAACATAAATGAGATTTTCATATATTCAAAAATGATTGTATACTCCATATTTCATATCAAAATGACAGAAAAATTAAAATGATCTCCAACCTTATTCAAAGCACATTTGCACTTTTTTAAAGGAATTGTCAATAAAAATTAAAAGAGACAAAATGTTGTTAATTTAATTATTTATGTAAAAATCTTACTGTAAAAATATCCTCTTTTGTAGTAGGTAGTTCATCATCTCAAAAAAGGAACTGATGAGGGCTGATCTAGTAACCAAAATATATTTTCATAAGAGATGTTATAAAGAAGTTAAATAAATGCTAATTCTCCTAGAATAGGCTGACTTGGGGATTTTCTGGGACAGTCCCAGATATCCTTCATTAGTAAATGTGTGAGGAAGTTAACTCTGACCTGTCCTATTTTATTTTATTATGCACTTTATTATTTATCGTTATTTTCTTATTATCTAACGTATTATATTTTGTTTACGAGTTAACTTACTTCCACATTCTCCGTCATAGTTAGCAATCATGTGATACGGAATTGGGAACCGTCTTCCGGAAGAGCTGACCCGGGTAATGATATCATCATCTAATCCAACTAATTTTACTAGTAATCCAATACGTGAATGTAAGAATGATCCATATCAATGTTCTGTTCAATTTATAAATAAATTGTAAAAAAATTGACATGAATGAATTACTCTGTAAGCTAATAAATTTAAACTTGTTGTGTATTTATGTAAATGAAGTTACACGGGACTGTATGTCACTCAGATATAAAAGCCGACGAAATCGACGACTTGAAGAGGTGTTGTATCAACGTGAAGTTGGCTAAGTGACATTTGAGTTTCTTGTAAAGATCGATGCTCGTTTGAAATTTGTATTTGGAGGTAGTAGAACTTAAGTAGTTTTTAAGATTTTTTTTTTTGTGAATAGTTGAGTAGTATAATAGGCAAATAATAGCTAATGGCAAAAAATCCTACCTTTCTGGTATTTCACCCCTTCAAAGCCAAGTGACTGTTCTTGGAGTGCTCCTCGTCCAGTTTTACTAACCGAAAATTAACATTAATTTGTTAATTAACATCATAAAAGGGAACGGAATTTTGTTAGTAAGACTGGTCTATGCTTACAACTCGCATTAATCGAATATTTGCTCACACTAAGTGAAAAACGGTATCATTTTTATAAGTCGCACTAATTGAATATCGCATTATTTGAACTTGCACTATTCGAGGCCTATCTGTATTATAGTACAATATAATGTATATACAATATATATAATATAAATTTATGTAAAACTTTTTTTATCAAACACAGCTAGTTCCCTCTTTTATGAGCCAATTTGTTCCTGGAATGAGTTCATTAAGTAAGAACTCATAAACTAATCAGTAAAAATCAATTTCCCATAGACATACTGTTAAAATCTGGTGTTCCATTTTCAGCAATGCAATTTTGCCACAATAAAATTAAGTAAAAGTCATCAAAATCAATAAGATGTAATTAAACAATGAAAATAATTATTAATTTGGCAGTTAATACAAAAAAAAAATAACCGCTGGCGGTAGTTTGGCTTGTATAGAATCATTGGAATCAGGTAAATCCCCTAGAAGATTGAAGATTAAAATGATTTAATTATTTAAATAAATGAAAATATAGTCTTTAAAATCAAGAAAATTATAATAATAAAGAAATTATATATGTTAATGTTAAAGTTTTTATTATTTATTATTATTGATAGATAAGCTTTAATGCAGATGAACTTAGGCTCAATCCAGGAATATATATTATTTGCTTAATATGCCGATAAAATTAGAGGAAATGCTACTTCTGTTTCTTGGCCGCCATTTGAATTTTCCAATTTCAAAACAGATGACAGAGTTTCTGCTACAAAAGCAATTTTACAGTATTATATAACTATATATGTGGGTTTAAATACCTTTTCATGAATGCTTAAAATTAATTTATTGCAATTAATGCTTATATTTTCAATTTATTTTTTTATTTTTTTGATACTTCATATTTGAAAAGAAAACTTATAAATCTGATAACAAATCATAAACCGAGAAATACCTGTACAGTAACGCCCCAACTTATATAAATTCGGTGATATGTAACTTCTCAGCCTGTCTCCTCACCTATTCCCACATCCACATGACACATGACATATTAATCATGACATGCAGGTCTGTGCTTGTGCGACTTGTACAGACGTGCTTCATGTGCAGACACATCACACAAGTCAATCAGTTCAAATTTTTTAAGTGCAGTACAGTATTTTATTATACTGTACATATTTCATTTGCGGATTTGTTTATTAAGAGTTTTAATTACAACTACTTTTTATAATTTATTGGTTTTTTGGTAATAAATTGCAAATTAAGAACTTAATACATATGTACATGAAATTAGATTTGGTAATCTGTAGTTACTCTGACTTATATTATACTTTCTGGTCCCACCTATTAATATGAACCATTTATTTTGAAAGTGGTGTAAGTCCATTTTTTAAAAAACTGAAATATTACATTAATTACTCGGGCCAAACTCTGGATTGCAGAGTCGTTAGAACCATTAGGCTTAGTTTGTAATTTATTATTGATCTTCGTTAAACAGCACGACTTTGCAAATGTCCTATATTCTAAAAACTATCACATTTTCAAGATGCAAGTTTTGAAATTTCCGTGTGATATTAGTTATTTGGCTTTACTTTTGGCAACAGTATTGTTCTTAAAGGGAAATACACTTGTGGTATTTGTCAAATTACATTGATATTTTATAGTATTGTATAATTTTATTGATTATAAATACTATAAATATAAAACATAATTTTTATCAATATGATGATGTTTTATACAAATCAAATCAATTTTATATAAAAATGGGTGAAATGGGTTTTATATAAAAATTGCTTGCTTAGGGTTCAGTAAATACTGCTAGTGTATTTTGGCCTTTAGACTCAGACAAGCAGAACATGTCTCAGATCCTCATTTCATAAACACAAAAAAATAAATTTATTTAATGAGACAAAAATAAATGGTGAAGGTCTTAAAGTAAGACCGAAAACGTTTTAAAATAAAAAGTAGTTCCTGTTAAAGAGCTGTAAGTATAGTAAGACAAAAATAAAATATTCAGAATCAAATCATGCAAAATAATTGTTCAGAACAGTATATATAATTAAGCAAATATCCTGGTTTTTGATATCAAAAACCGAGATAGTTGCTTTAATATCAGATTTAGTAAGTATCCTGGAAAATATCTTGAATTTTAAAATCTATCCCATTATCAAGATGGAAATTATTATATTTTAAAATTTGCATATAGAATAGGTTACATTTGTTAACATTGTTTAAAATACAGATTCAAAACATAGGTGAAATTAAATCAGCACCTTCAAGTGCCTACTGTCACCTGCCAAAAGTGTTTATTGTTCAAATTCTTTAATTCCAAGTCCATATGGGATAGTTTTTAAAAAAAGTTTTACAATTAAATTTAAGAAGTGTATTATTATATTAATGTTGTTGTTAATTAATAAAACAATGAATATAGTAAACCAGTAATTATATAAGTAGAAAAATAAAAAACACAAAAATAATACTTCCAGCTGAATTTTTTTTCCTGTCCTATATTGGTGTAAGTAGGAAATAGTCAGTTTATTCTAGAATTACTCAATTATAAAATTATTTAATCATTAATTCAATAGATGGTGGCACCGTAGCTGTAATTAAAAATAATTATTCTAAAAAAAATATAACTTAAAACTTTATCCACCAGGGGAAGTTTGGCTGTTCGTTATTAATTTGCATTTATTCTAGAATTAAGTCTGTTTCAACTTTTCTTTCAGTACTATAGTTGAATATTAGTAATTTTTTTTAATCTGTTTGTTTAGGAGTTTAAAACCTTTCCGGAGTTCCAATTTTTTTTATCAACATAATTCAGTTCTCCTAAATTAATAATGTTCATACTTATGAAGTTACAATAAATTTCGTTTAAAATTTTTTTAGATACCTAATTTTTTTATATTTATAATTTAACTTTTGGCCCTCAGTGTATATTCTGTTGTTATAATGTAATAAAATAAATATATAGATAGTTTGTTGATTATGAATTCCCAGGTTTGCATGTTCTTTATTCAGATCTGAATAAAAATAGCCATTGCAATAAATAAATGTTAAACATTCATAAAAAAACATTTCAAGCCATGTATATAGCTATACAATACAATATGGTTGTATTTATTGCAGAAACTCTGTCATCTGCTACAAAATCAGAAAAATCAAAATGGTGTCATGAGAAATGAAAATAGTGTGCATTTAACTGCCATGGTTTTACCAGCATATTTTATTATATAAATAACTTTCATTTCCAGATTGTGCCTAAGGCAATAATTTATTTGTATTAAAACTCATTACTTAGCTATCAATAATAATGAAGAATAAAATTTCTTTAACATTTATATGGCATAAATGATTTCTTTTTTGCTTGATTTTAATGTCTACTTTTTATTTTTTTTGGATAGATAAATCATTGTTTAATTATAAATTACTAATTTTGTTGATCTTTATTTAATTTTGTTATGAGTAAATTTCATTGTTAAAAATGGAATCTGTTTTTAACATTATGATTGTGGAAAATTGATTTTCAGTTTACAGATTTTTACTTTATGAGCACATTCCAGGAACTAATTAATTTGTAAAGTTAGAATTTACCTGTATATATATTTCGTTATACAGGTAGGCCTCGATTAGTGCGAATAATGGGTTCTACGAATTTCTCGCACTATTCGATGATTAATGTGAGTTGTAAGCATAGACCAGTTTTACTTACAAATGTCCGTCCCCTTTTATGATGTCAATTAACAAATTACCGTTAATTTTCGGCCTCTCCTTTTATGATGTCAATTAACAAATTACCGTTAATTTTCGGTTAGTAACAAAACTCCTTTTATGATGTCAATTAACAAATTACCATTAATTTTCGGTTAGTACGACCGGACGAGGAGCAGTCCAAGAACAGTCACTTGGCTTTGAAGGGGTAATAGACGAAGAGCAGTCCAAGAACGGTCACACGATTTTGAAGGGGTGAAACCTATGATGTCAATTAACAAATTACCGTTAATTTTCGGTTAGTAAAACCGAACGAGGAGCAGTCCAAGAACGGTCACACGATTTTGAAGGGGTGAAAATCATGAGGAGCAGTCCAAAAAGGGTCACACGATTTTGAAGGGGTGAAACATCTGAGGAGCAGTCCAAGAACAGTCACTTGGCTCTGAAGGGGTGAAACATCAGAATAGTAGTCCAAGAACAGTCACTTGGCTTTGAAGGGGTGAAACACCAGATCAATTAACAAATTACCGTTAATTTTCGGTTAGTAAAACCGGACGAGGACAGTCCAAGAACAGTCACTTGGCTTTGAAGGGGTGAAATATCAGAAAGATAAGTCCAAGAACAGTCACTTGACTTTGAAGGGGTGAAACACCAGAAAGATGGGCTTTTTGCTGTTAGCTAATTTAACAGTACTATTATTCAGCTTTGTTATCGTATATATACAGTATAGTACAGAAGCCAGAAAGATGGGCTTTTTGCCATTAGCTATTTAACATTACTATTATTTAACTTTGTGTAGATTTTTGATTGATTAAAAATTGATTTTTATTTTGATATTATTGTATGCATACAGTATAGTACAGAATTTTCTTTTAAAATGTATTGAAATGGATAAAAGGAAGAACACTTTTGATGACATGAATCGAAAAAAAGAAGAGGTTAGTGATTATGGTAGAGCAAAAAATGGATGTGATTGAGCAACATAAAAGAGGTGCTCAACTTCTGCTTTCTATTTGCTCTTTTGATTTCGATTTAGCGGTTGGTTTGATGATGGTATGAGATGCAGTTCCTGGTAAGTTATTAATTTTAGATGATGAACAACAATGTAAAATATGAAAATAAATATTTCTTAAGTGATGAACAACGATGTAAAATATGAAAATAAATATTTCTTAAACAATTCAGTTAGTGTTAAGTTTATTGTGGTTATTCATCGTGAAACTTAGCTTACAGTTAGTGTTAAGTTTATTGTAGTTATTCATTGTGAAGTTAGCTAAAGCTAATGCCGGAATCTCACAAAAGCCAATTACCATATTTTACATATAGTTAATTTGGAATCTCACAAGGCAAGAACCAATTACCATATTTTCCATAGAGTTAAGAATCTCACAAAGCAAGAACCAATCACCATATTTTCCATAGAGTTAATTTGTGTTAAGTTTATTGTAGTTATTCATTGTGAAGTTAGCTAATGGCCGGTTAAGTTAGTATTGTGGTTATTCATCGTGAGGTTAGCTAATGGCCGGATTAGTATTGTGGTTATTCATCGTGAGGTTAGCTAATGGCCGGAATCTAAATTCCTGGTAAATTATTAATTTAGATGATGAACACTGATGTAAAATATGAAAATAAATATTTCTTAAACAGTTAGTATTGTGGCGTTATTCAATGAGGTTGGCTAATGGCCCCGGAATCTCACAGGTTAGTGTTAAGTTAGTATTGCTGAAAATAAATATTTTTTAAACAGTTAGTGTTAAGTTTATTGTGGTTAACATCGTGAAGGTTGGCTAATGGCCGGAATCTCACAAAGCAAGAACCTTCGTGAAACTTAGCTAATGGCCGGAATCTCACAAAGCAAGAACCAATCCGTGAAACTTAGCTAATGGCTGGAATCTCAGAAAGCAAGAACCAATTACATGAGGTTGGCTAATGGCCGGAATCTCACAAAGCAAGAACCATATTACTATGAACTTAGCTAATGGTCAGAATCTCACAAAGCAAGAACCAATTACCATAGTGGTTTTAGCTAATGGCCAGAATATCACAAAGCAAGAACCAATTACGATATTTTACATAGAGTTAATACTTCGAAGCTAATAGACGGAATCTCAAAAAGCAAGAACCAATTACCATATTTTACATATAGTTACAGTTAGTGTTAAGTTTATTGTAGTTATTCATTGTGAAGTTAGCTAAAGCTAATGCCGGAATCTCACAAAAGAAGTTATGACACTAACTGTTTGAGTTATTCATTGTGAAGTTAGCTAATGGCCGGAATCTCACACAAAGCAAGAACAAATTACCATATTTTCCGTAGAGTTAATACTTCGATTCAAAGCAAGAACAAATATCATGGTTGGCTAATGGCTGGAATCTCACAAAGCAAGAACCAATTACCATATTACTTAGCTAATGGCTGGAATCTCACAAAGCAAGAACCAATTACATATTTCCATATAGTTAATTGGCCGGATCTCACAAAGCAAGAACCAATTACCATATTTTACATATAGTTAATACCTTACAAAGCAAGAACCAATTACTATATTTTACATATAGTTAATACTTCGAAAGTTAGCTAATGGCCGGAATCTCACAGAGCAAGAACCAATTACCATATTTTACATATAGTTAATACTTCGAATAACAAATTCAAAAAGTGTGAGAAATTTGTGGAACCCATTATTCGCACTAATCGAGGCCTACCTGTATTTAAAATGATTTTAAGTTGTGCTACTGATTTACAGAAAGAATGGTTTTCATGCATTCATCTTAATATCATAAGAAATTGGTAGTTGCATGTCTTTCAATCTTATAATAAATAACCATATCATTATAGAGACCTATTTCACACCCTGGTATTCATGTGAAGTTTTATTATTTCATAGTACTTTGATGAATTCTTCTGTTCTGTGATGATAAAATTAAACAAAAATTTTTTTTAACTTCTCAACCTTTTTGAAGGATTAAACATGTATTTTTTGTTGCAATTCTAAAATGCTTCAATTTTTGAATAGTTTTCACCCAGGATAGCTGTAGCATTGCAAAATCTGCTTGTACTATTTAACACTTGAGCCTCACAATTCTCTATACGTCTTCATTGTGGGAACATATAGAGAACAGGCAAGTATTTACTAATGGAGCACTAGAGTTAATGCAGTTTAAATATTTTAAAAAATTTGAGCTGTACTAAGGAAAAGTTCTAGTTAGCTGAACATTTTTGATAAATATTATTTATTAACTCATCACTATTGAAAATCTGCTAATCATTGGTTATCCAAACTATGACTCTTATAATAGTTTCGTGCTGTATTGTTTTTTGATATATGTATTACTTGAGCCAAATCAAATACAATGTTTGTAAAAAGCTATGAAGACTAGCATATAATAATCAATAATACTAAGAACTTTTAAGTTTATCTGATAAACAAAATGACAAATAACAACAGCATTAGTTCCATCAAAATACAGTTATAAAAGATTAATTCACAAAAATAGAGTAAATGGCCATAATTCATATAAGATTAAGTCAAAATATACAAAAGAAAACTACGCAATATTACATTAAGTTTATGTTAAAACTCTTATCTGAGAAGAAAAATCAGAATACTTTAGTTTTCTAATAGGGTTTAAATGATTAAAGTTCTGTAAACATTCGATAGTAAAATAAGGGCACTATACTAAAATGTGCTTTATAATAGATTCATACTGTAGTTGCAAAGATTGCAAATCAATTGTATTTACTCATCAAGAGATTGGAAATAAGTGCCTTTGATTGTCCCCATTACTGAATCCTGTTAAAACTAATTTCATTCACTTATTAGTAGAATAGGAATCAAATAGGAAAAATTATTTACTGACATTGATCCAAATCTCAGCTTAGGATTTAGGAGAGAATTATAAAACTCATTAGCTGAATATGAAGAAATTTATGAAAAATTAAGTAAAAGTAAAAAGCAAACATTGATGATAGATTTTATTGAGTTGATTCTAAAATCTCTTTATAAAATGAAAATATTCTCTTTTAAAAAAATCTGTGATAGAGAAAATAAGTGGTAGCAATGTTGAACTGAGAAAGAAGATTGTTTCAATATCAACAAGAGAAGATGCGAAATAAATTTGTTTTCATACATTTTGAATGGTTTGAATCTTTTCTTAAATTTTTCTTGTATATCTGTATAAAATTAGTATTAATTTATTTGTAATTTACTTTAAATAAAATGCAAATTATTTGAATATTGCAGAATCTATTCCTTTATTTTTCTATATAAATGTTACTCTCGGTTTACACAGTACTTCTGCAATATGAATTTATCACGTAGATTTATTGTTAAGTATATTATATTTCTGATTTATATAAAATTTTACTTCCATAAAATTCTAAAAATATAATCCTTACAGAAGTTGGGAAGTGGCTATATAGTTGAGCCCCTATTTATGCAGTTTCAGAGATAAGTAGATACATAAATTTTTTTGTTAACATTGAACTTCCATGAAACACAAAAAATTCATTTGGAAAATTTATTTTTCTACAAAAATATCAGTTTATAGCTTTAAATTTTTTATCTGTGCTTAAGATAGATCATTATTTTATGACTACTGATATTATACTCATTTCATTATATTATATTCATTATAAGATTTCTTTTGTATTTGTAATAATTAATCTATAATTTTATTATATTTACTTGTAATAAATGTATTTCAAATTAATAAAATGGAGGTTTTCCATCATTGTCTTATGAATTTGTTCATCTTTTTAAAAAAATTTGTTAGTAGCTGAATTTAAAATCATAAATTTAGTGGTCCTTGAGGTCCGAAAAGTTGGCGACTCTAGTTACTAGAGGATAAACTATTACTGCTTCTTGGTTGCCATTTGAATTTTCTGATTTTGAAACAGAAACAGATAACAGTTTCTGCTTTCAAACAAATTGTACAGTATTATATAACTAATTATCTGGATTTAAATGCCCTTTTATGAATGCTTAGAATTTATTTATTGAAATTAATGTTTGAAGTATCAAAAATTGAAAATTAATATTTTCAAGTATTTTGATATATCATATTGGAAAAAACTCATAAATTCGGGAACTCGTAGATTAAAAATTATCTGTACATCATAACAAATTATCTCTTTACTTTAAAATTGTAACTTATATTTCAACATTTAAATTGCATTTGTTTCTATATAAAATCAAGAATTCAGGTAATTTATATAATTATAATATAAATATGTTAAAGAAGATTTACCCATGAGCCTTTGTTCCTGGAAATCTAAACAAATAAACAATAAATAAGATAAATTTATTTAATCATTTACATTTTATATTCTATTTTTCTTTCTTATTATCAAAATTGAAATTATAAAAATTAATTTTAGTAAATACAAGATAAATTTCTTTTTAGAAATGTAAATTATTTGGTTTCCTCACTATTTTAGATATATAATGAGTCAGGAACCAGTTTTATACTCACTGTATTTTTATATTTGTCATCATGCTCTTGCAATTTTGTAACTCATTTTCCGAGACAATCCGCATTTATCATTACTGTATAAAAATGTCATGTAGTGCTAGATTCACATATAAATTATTAATATTGTAATAAAATTATCTAAATATAAAACTAACTTTACATAACTACACTAAGAAAATTTAATATAGTTTATACTTTATGTATTAATTTTGTGTGCACCATTATAAAATATTTATTTGAAATTATCATTATCATCACATATGTATATATCAATCAATGATTATAGATTATCTTGAATAGTAATGATAATTTTTATTAACTTCTAATTGTTTTCAAAAAATGTTAAATGTTATTTTAGGAAGTACAGGAATACCTCGATTATCACGGTTTCGATTATTGCGATTTTCGATTTATCGCGGTTTAAAGGTATTTCTGTATTAAAATAATAGTGAAGTTTAATATGATGTTTAAAAAATTTAAAAGCATATTTTAGATTGTCAGAATATAAATGTTAATTGTTTAATCAAGATCAGTTAAAAAAAAAAAGATATCTAAAATTGAAACAAAATTTTGTCGAATGCTTTTTTATAAATATATAGATTCTGTTGTATAAGTTGAAACTTAAATAATAAAAATAAATATTTAATTTTAAATAAAATACTAAACTTTGAATAATTTAATTGATGCAGATGAGGATATGCTTTGGTATTAATGTATTGGTCAATCAGCTTCGACACCTAAAAGTATAAATGAAGCATTTATGTGAACAGTTGGGTTTAAATTTTTTGAGGTTTAATTTATAAACAGATTTTAAATAAATAAATTATAACATTTAAAATTTATTTACAATAATAATGAATTTTTAAATTTGTTAAATTTACATTTTTAGAATAATTCTATATTAAGATAAGTATAAATGAAAATAATAATTCTTGGTTTTTATATTTTCTTGTTGTTATAGTGTAACTGGCTGAATGCCAGAATGTTTAATTTTAAAAACTAGCTTTCCTTAATAGATTTAATCTCTAGAAAGCTGAAATATATAACCAATACGATAAACATATTATGTAATTTTTAGTTTCATTACTGATTTCAGAATTTTGAATACAGATTATTATTTTATATTTTTAACCTAATTCAGTTCTTTGTACTTTACTTTCGTGCTTGGATAATTCTAGATGTGAATTCGTACATGAAATTTGATGATTTTTTTTAACTTTTTTTGATCTATAAATATCTAGATTAATGAAAATATAAAATAATAAATTGTATTATGAAATGAAAAACCTTATATTGACTTTTTATATTTCATTAAATTATAAATTAT